>CBVK0102884362.1:0-11471 GCA_900067695.1 Picea abies | reverse complement strand
GGGTAAATCCACAATTACTTGCGTGGAAGCTTGCACCAAGGCGTAAGTCCATTAAGCAGGTCGCCATTGTAACTGTTCCACCCTAGCCCCACCCCTTCTGGACTTGATCACGTGAAGTTGGATTTCATCACCAACTAGTACGGTCATCAAAAGAAGGTCTTGTTTGCTTGGTTGTGATTCTTAGATTTTTTTAGCGTGTGTTGTTTCTTTTCGCTAGTTGGCCATAGATTTCTTTCGTCGACTTCTTTCTTCTGCCAACATTAACCCTCCATGACACTCGCGGAGGCTACAGGGACTTCCTCCAGAAGATATGGAAGGAGACATCCCTTTACCCACACATTCTATGGAACAATCTCCTCAACAGAGCAAGGTTCAAAACACTACAACTTCTCAAGAAGAAGTTCCCATTCCTTTGGAGAATTTTAGAATTGTCTCGGAATCCCCGGAAGCTTATCGTATCCCGGAGGGATATGAACGACATATCCTCCACCTAAATTCCACCGGAGAATATGTTGCCATAAACCCTTCTAACGCTCCGGATGGGTCTCTTGGAAACCCTTTACTCGATGACCCTTTTTGGACTTCGAACACTGTTCGGAGCCCACCATGCTTGGTGCAAGATCAGTATGGAACGGGAGAAGGTGTTGACGCGCCCTCCTCCTATACGGTACCCCCAAATCACTTCACCGACGCTACTACTTTTGTAGCCACACCAACCGTTGCTCCGTACACACCGCCCATTGACCCGAATGTACCACTCATGGGTCCGAGACCTACTATTCCTCTCCAAATGGCTCAGTCCACCATAGTACCTCACATCCCGACCATTCCTGCCGGCAATCCGGTGGTCACCCAAGCCCCGATTGGCACACCTGTAACACCAAGACCGAATCTCCCTCTGGGATTTAGGGAATTAAACGCATCTGCCATTACCACTACCCAAACCACTACTCAAACTATACCAGGAAGTTCCATACCTATCCAACAACCCGGAGGGACGGCCCTCGGTTCTCTTAACCCAATCGGCAACACTGGTCAATCTTTCACAACTGGCCCTCAAATCCCGGGAACTCTACCTCAAGTTGGGGGGCATCCTCCCACCAGAGGACATATCCCTTTCGGGGGGCACCCTCATGCTGGGGGGAAACCTCAAGTCGGAGCCCACCATCAACCACAAGGACAAACTGTGTCCGTTGCACCCAATCCGTGGAGCATCCCTTTTCAAGGAAACCTGCATGCCTCCACGGGGCAAACTGTACCTGTTTCATCCAATCCATGGAACGTCCCTTCCTCAAGAAATCCATACTTTCTGACAGGACAAAATCCACAGGCTCCGCAACAACCTCCTTATGGACAAATTCCCAACCCAACCCATAACCCTCAAAACCCATTCGGTTACCCTCCGCTCACACAGACTTCTCAATACACTTCAAATCCTATGTACCTTGGCCAGAACCAACCCAACATGAGAGGTCCCACGAGTTATAACTATCCGCATAACCTAGTATTGGGCCCCACTGGTGTCCCTTTGCCACACCAGCATTACCCACAGATTAACCGACAACTACCCTTTCTAGCTACCCTGGATCTTCCAGATCTGTCTCGGTTAACAAATGATCCTATTCATCATTATACGGTTTGGCCAGCCATTCCTGCGAAACTGCCCTCTGATATCCCGAAATTTGACGGAAAGCCTGGAGAAGACCCAAACAACCACGTGATGACCTTTCATTTGTGGTGCTCATCAAACTCCCTCATGGATGATTCGATCCGGTTGCGTCTTTTCCAACGAACACTCACGGGTCCCGCCGCGAAATGGTATATTGAACTACCGCGCGCATCCTTTCACGATTTCAACTCGCTCGCTATGTCCTTCCTCACGCATTTCCAACTGCCCATCCGATACGAGACGGGTACTGAACTGTTAACCTCCCTTCGTCAGACAACTTCCATACATATCTCCGATCATATCCATGAATGGAGAAGACGACGAAGGCTAATCAAAGCGGTCATCCCCAACCAGCTATTAGCGGAATGGTTCACGAAATCATTATTACCCCAGATCGCTCGAGACGTTGCCATGGGCACCATGGTTACCGAGGAAGAAGCCATCGCCCGAGCTCAGTACCTAGACTTAGTCTATTCACAATTCGGTACTCTATATGAGTTGATACCGAATGCCACCCGTGCCACCAATGACCCGTCCAAACCATCGACCTCCTCGCATGCAGATGGAGTTATTGGCTCCGTCAAGGCTCAATCTACAACCCAGTCCACTGGAACGATTCAGTGGCCCGCCTCAACGACTACCCCTAGTCCGACTGC
Source organism: Picea abies (assembly GCA_900067695.1). Lineage (NCBI taxonomy): Eukaryota > Viridiplantae > Streptophyta > Pinopsida > Pinales > Pinaceae > Picea > Picea abies. The sequence continues at coordinate 9,146 of CBVK0102884362.1, read as the reverse complement.
ACCCTCTTCTACCCCCCCCACACAAACTCAAGTCTCTGATGTGAACGTGGTCCAATCAACCTCGTCACAACAACCCGGGGGCAAGAAGAAAGCGAGAAACAAAACAAAGAAGAATAATAACAATGAACAACCCAAAACCCAACCACAAATCCCTACTACCGGAAAACAACCACAGCGAAAACCGAAATTACCATGTCTCATATGTGGTGACGACCACTACACTCGAGATTGCCCACATCGCGATGAAGTGACCAAACTCTTCAAGGGAAATTCGCAACCCGCTGTGCTCACTCAGCCTTTTCCACAACAACAATCGTTGGTTGCATAGACCCCCACGCCGGGGGGCACTCCCAACCAACCCCACGATGAAGCCTCGACTAGCGCACACATTTACATGTTCAACGGGGTTAATCTAACCACTCGTTCTGTGACATACGACACACCAGTTAAACCCGACAAGTCAAAGACTGCTAATAGTTCTTCGCCGGATCCTTCACCACCTGCTGGTAATCCTCCATCTGTCATCCCTCCATCCGGGCCACTTCAGATCGAGAAACCATCTTTTGACTCCATCCTACGCCCTCCTAAGAGCACCATCCAGAAATCCACTTTCAATCCTAATTCACAGGCAGCCCAAAACTACAATATTGTAGAAGATTTGGCCCAAGCCCCGTGTGCCATGTCCGCATTGGAAGTTCTACAACACTGCCCAAATCAGCGTAGAACGCTCTTAGCTGCCATTGGTGCTTTCGATCCTGAGTCATCAAACTATATCACGTTTAACCTGGACGATTATCGACCTCGACTCTCCCACCAGCTAGCTTTTCAAATCGACGTTGTTGTTCATAACCAACAAATTCATCGAACTATCCTGGATGAGGGAGCCTCCACTTGTGTCATGTCTCTAACCTGCTGGAAAGGTTTGAAATCACCTTCTCTGAATAAATCCCCTATGATGTTACGTGCCTTCGATGGATGAGGTTTCCATCCTCATGGATTACTGCAATCCCTCGCCGTCCAATTGGGCGGCAAAACAGTTACCATTGATGTCGAGGTGGTCGATGCTCCCCTCGATTACAACCTATTACTCAGAAGAAGTTGGTTCTATGCCATGACTGTCGTCGCCTCATCGGTATTTCGATGTGTACAATTCCCTCATCAAGGCAAAATTGTCACCGTCGATCAGCTTGATTTCTGCACACCCGATGCTGGCATTCCTGCTACCAACAATATTCCGTTTCTGGGAGATCACATGGTTACGTATGAAAGCGTTGGTGTTGGCATTTTGAAAGATTCTAGCCTCATGGGTACCTTCCCTACACCACTTCCACCTACTACACCTCATATTGCTACCGTCAATATGATCTCGACTTGGCCTTACCAATCCTTGGAATCATCTGACCCCTAGATTGTGCCTAGTCCTTTGGAATTCGATGGACTCAGTGTCGCCATGCCACTCAGCCCAGTCGAGGCCGCATACGTAGCTATCCAATCCGCCTCTCCCTCTTCGAATACTTCACATTCACTGGCACCCGACTCTTACTCGGTGCCCTCGTGGTTGAATTCCCTATCATCCGCCATCGATTACATTTCCCACATTTTTCCTTCGGACGAATCTATTATGGAAATGCTGAGCATTGACGACTTGCCCTGGGATGACAACCACCACCAATCCTCTTTTCTTCCACCATTGGAAGAAGTGCAAGACATACGATCTGTCTTCCCCCCTGATATTACCGATGCTCCACAATCCCCTATCCTCACTCAAGATACCTTTTCTGAGGGGAACATGGGTAACATCTCCACCACAATCACAATTGACATTTCAGTCAAGGAAGGTATCGTGGAAAACATCAACCTTGGTGCCAATTGCACGCCCAACGAAGTGATTTCTTACACCGCTTTGTTCAAGGAATTCCACGACGTCTTCGCATGGAGTTACGAGGAAATGCCAGGGATCGATCCTTCGATCATTATACATGAAATCAAAACTTACCCTGACGCAAAACCGGTTCGACAAAAACTCCGTCCGGTTCACCCTAAGAAACTGGCAGCTATAAAGGCAGAAGTTGAAAAACTTCTGAAATTTGGCTTTATCTATCCTATCCCTTTGACGGAATGGGTCTCTAACCTCGTTCCGGTTGCTAAGAAACAAGGGACCATCCGTGTCTGCGTAGATTATCGCGATCTTAACAAAGCTTGTCCCAAGGACAACTACCCTACACCCTTTATCGATCAAATCATCGATAATTGCGTGGGAAGCGTGATCTTCTCTTTCATGGATGTCTTTTCTGGATACAACCAGATCGACATCTTACCTTCCGACCAACATAAGACAGCCTTCATCTGCCCTTGGGGAACTTTCGCATACCGAAAGCTACCTTTTGGCCTTAAAAATGCTGGTGCTACTTTCCAGCGAGCCATGTCGTACGCTTTCCACGACATCAAGCATATCGCGGAACCTTACCTCGACGATTTACCCGCCCATTCATCACACCGACCCACTCACATCGGTCATTTGCGGGCAATTTTCCTTCGATGTCGTTTCTATCGTATTCGTCTGAACCCACATAAATGCATCTTCGCTGTCAAATCCGTCTGACTCCTCGGTTTCATCGTCTCCAAAGATGGAATCAAGGTGGATCCCTTGAAAATTAAGGCCATCCTAGCCTTACCCCCACCCACCAACTTGACCCAACTTCAGAGTTTGCAAGGCAAAGAAAACTTCCTCCGCCGTTTTATCTGCAATTACACCGATATCACTAAAGTATTTATGCAGCTACTGCAAAAGAATGTCCCTTTCATCTGGGATGACACTGCCCAACGGTCATTCGACGCTCTCAAGCATGCCTTGACCCACGCTCCTTTGTTACATCCTCCCAATTATACAAAGGATTATATCCTTTACTTGTCCGCTTCTACTTCCACCATTGCAATGGTGTTAGTTCAAGAGGATCTTAACGGTGAAGAACACGTCATTTATTATCTGAGCAAGAGTTTATCCAGACCCGAACTCAGATATTCCCATGTTGAGAAACTGGCTATGGCAGCGGTCATTGCTGTCCAACGATTCTGCCACTACATCTTATTACGCACCACCACGGTAATCACAGACTCAAACCCCATGTACCACGTCTTAACACGTCAAGTACTTGGGGGCAAATATTCGAAATGGATCGTCATTCTTCAAGAATTCGATCTTGAGTTTACCAAGGCTAAGGCCAAAAAATCCCTGGTGTTTGCAGAGCTCATCTGTGCTCTTCCAAGTGCCGATGAAAACAATGAACCTAGAGACCCTCTTCCTGATGAGTCTCTTTTTCTCATCAGCACCTCTGACCCTTGGTATGGAGACATTCTCCTTTACCTTCAAACCCAACATTTTCAGCCAAACATCTCCCGAGAAGAGCGTCGACGCATCCATCATCACTCTCGTCGTTACCTCATCCTCGGCGACACTCTGTACCACTGTGGTATTGACACCATTCTTCGGCGATGTCTAATTCACAAAGAGGCTGAACGCGTTCTGAACGATTTTCACCTCGGCGCTTGTGGCGGTCACCTTTCTGGGATGGCCACAGCCCAAAAAATCCTACGTCCCGGCTACTTTTGGCCCTCGATCTTCAAAGATTGCATCGAGGCTGTCAAAAAATGCCCACCTTGCCAAATCTTCAACAAGAAGACACGAACCCACCCCACTGTGCTGCATCCCATTATCACCATCAGCCCCTTTTCCAAATGGGGTATCGATTTCATGCAGTGTAAGCCTACCTCAGCTAGGGGGCACGGTTACATCATCATCGTCGTCGACTATTTCACAAAATGGGCTGAGGCTATGCCTACCTTCCTAAACGATGGTCGTACTGCAGCTCTATTTCTCTTCAACCACATCATTACTCGTTTTGGTATACCACATACCATTGTCACCGACCATGGTGCACATTTTAAAAACCAGATGATGAGCGAGTTACACGTCAAATTGGGTTTTCGCCACGAAAACTCATCCCCGTACTATCCTCAAGCGAATGGACAAGTTGAAGCTATCAAAAAAGTCCTAAAAACCATGATCCAATGCATGGTAGGGGAAAACAAGACATCGTGGCATTTACAACTGTTTTCCTCTCTCTGGGCCTATCGCACGTCTGTGAAAACCTCAACTGGATTCACTCCTTTCCAGTTGGTCTATGGCATAGAGGCCATACTACCAATCGAATGTGAAATTCCATCACTAAAGTTGAAAGTAGAACTCCTGCCCCATACTTCTGCGGAAGAAGAACGGTTCTTGTATCTATCCAAGTTAGAGAAACACGTTGTGATGTTGCTCTCACTAATGAGGCACATCAGAAATGAATCAAGAGTCAATATGACAAATCCATCCAACCTCGAGCCTTCGCAGAAGGAGACTTAGTCCTTGTTTATGACCAAGCACACGATAAACTGGGAACGGGAAAGTTAGAACCTATGTGGCACGGTCCTTACATCGTGAAGTGTGTTTTACACAAAGGGGCTTATGAACTAGTAGACCATGATGGAATCTCCCTGGGAGAGCCCCGAAACGGGCTTTATCTTAAAAAGTACTATGCCTAGATCACCTAGCATCTGTGCTTTGTACATTATTGTATTTTAGCTTGGTGTGTATTTTCTTTCACGTGCTCGAGTCTTTACCGTTGCCACTCATGACCGTGCCTGTGTTTTCATGCGCAGATGACGTCTGCCTTTCCTATCTTTTTTGGGTTCGCGAATGGCGCCAGCTGGCATACCCGGAACATCGCTTCGGCGGCATGGGTTATTTATCAGTTTAACGAGGTGGTGATTTTAGGAGGCATCTGCTTAGGACCAGCAACCAACAACATGGCAGAATATCACGCTGTCATCAGATTGTTGACCCAAGCCTCCTCCCTAGGTATCTCTCGTATCATTGTTTACTTAGACTCCCAACTCGTGGTTTGTCAACTCAACCGCATCTACGCTATCTGTAGTCCTATCCTGCTACATCTACACTTACAAGTTCGCCGTCTCGAACGAATGTTCGATTATATTGAATATAGACACATTCCTCGAGAACTCAATAGTGTTTCATATTCGTTAGCCAATTACATCATGGATCGGTATTTAGCCCATAGATAAGATTCAAGGAAAGCAAAAACTGTACATTACATGTAAATTGAAACACACCACAAACATCATCATGTACAAATCATTAGCATCATAAAAACTCGAAACTGTATATATATATATATATATATATATGGCGTGACTGAAATGTTTACATTACATCAAAAAGTCTGTAAGAGAACAAAATATTGGGCTCATCCACCCATACAACTTCGCCAGACAAGGCGTACAAAAAACATGGCCTCGGGGAAACTCTAATCTCCCCACGCTACATTATGCTGTGTGTAATACAACATTGTGCGTACTACGCGTCTCAACAGAGAATTGAGACTCTCTGGCACCCCTACAGTGTGTCGCTGCAAATGCAAAGGCACGTCCCCTCTCCGCAGAGGAGGGATACCCATCGTAAGGCCCTAGAGATTCCTCTCAACCTCCCGAAGGCCCACCACTGGTGCTGCTGGGTCTGCTATAACTGGTTCTGCCACAACTGGGACGCCACCACGACGTCCTAGCACTGGTATGTCCGTCGGACGCACTGTTCCCTTGTCTGCACATTGAAGGCAAAACATCTGTTAGATGCTCTCTTACATACCCAAAAAATATAATAAAATACATCAAAAACATAAAAAGAAACTGGCGACAAGATACGACTTAGTCTCTTACCTGACTCATCCCAATCCTCTCCTTCAGACAGGATCAAATCCATGCTCCTGCGAAAGTCCACATCAGCATACGGGAAGTCCTCGATCCAGAGGAACTGCCGCCTCAACCAGGCAAAGAAATCGCCAGTGAAACGGAACTCGGACTCTGAAACTAACCTCGGGGATAGGCTAGTCCACCTCTCCATACGAGGCTCATCCACTGGCCGTACTGCCAGCGCAATCTGAGGCTGCATCTGAGGGATGCGCTCCATGAAAAATGAGACTAAGAAAGAACCATAGCCAAATTTCTTTTGGCCATTCCTGCACCGAGTAATTTGTTCCTTCACGTTCCTAAGGAACGCCGCACTCTAGTTGAACAGTGTGGGCTCTAAACACTGGACGCCATAAGCCACCTGTGACCTCGAAGCTAGATGAGCACTAGTGCTACCAGTCACGCTAGTGATGGAAAACAATATTGATCGAAGAGCCAGATCCCGGATGTCTTTGATAGGCATCCTTCCCCCTACCAATCTTTCCCCCGGAACACAATGACGCGCCAAATACACGTCTACCTGGTCTGGCAATGTCCTCTGCCCTGTGAAAGCTATAGGGACCCCTCTTTTTGAGAGGCCAGTCAAAAAATACACATCTTCCAACTCGATAGTCAGGAGCTGTGCACCGATACGGAATCCCTGTTCATTGATGTCCCAGAGACCAATGATATGCTCAAGCAACAGAACTTCACTTTTCATTTTCTGCAGTTTGAAGAACTTAAGTAACCCGCAAGCCCTCAAAGCAGCCCGCGTACGGGGGCTCCGTAAAGCAGCTATATCATCCATTTCATGCTCCCGCTCTTTCCACTCGATCATGGTTGCCGAATATGTCTACAAAACAAAAAAATCAAAATTTCCATCATTACCCACGTTTTTGTCATTTCGGCAAAATTCAAAAAGTGTTTTAAAGCATGAAAACGAATGCCCATGACATCTAAAGGTAATCAATCTCCATTTTAGACCACCACGTCCTTAAACATCCATCAAACAATGATTAAAACGTGACAAAACTAAAAACATTTTGAGGGGGTGCGTGGGCCCATGAGGGAAGTTTTCACAATTTTCTTTGGTCAAAATGATCGACCCCATCAATGATTAAGGTGTGGGCATCTTAACAATCATTTCCCAATGCAAATTTGTGGATAATTTCCCCCCTTTTATTAACTTTTGAAAAGAGGCCGATTTGGTCCAAAATGGTCAACCTAGGGCTTCGCGTTTTAAATTAATGATGCTATTAAAATCAATTTGGAACCATAAAATTGAAAGAGCAACAAACGAGCACCTACCTGGTTCGAACGGTGTGTGAAACGATCAACCGTAGCTCCGGCGGCAAGAAGAACAAGTTTTGCTCCAAACAAAATGCTCCAACAACTCTACCAATCTCCACGAATGAAATGGTAAAATGAGTTTTTGAATCAATTGACATTTATAAAATTTCATTTTTTATGAACTATAGTCTTTTGGGTTTCTCTAATGGTGCAAATGACTTCACTAATATCCGGTTTGTAGCTTCTAGCATTGCAGGATTCTTGGCGGTTCTAATGAATTATTCACCTTGTCGAATTTACGAGCATAGTCTTAGTTCGTTCTCGAGCTCGACAATATGAGAACGTAACCGGGTAAACTTTTATCACTTTTTAGGACCCGTACAAACACATCGCATGAAAAAGGAGCCCCCCTGGAGTCTACTTTAAACCCTTTTCAGACTCTCTAAATATGAAAAGATTGTCGAGTGATCTTGCTTTCTTTCACGCTCGTTAAACGGTCAGAAAAAGCGTCCTTCGAGCGATAGTTTAACCCTTTTTCGGTCTCGCTGGACTACTGTACGAAAAAGGCACTGAGAGAGTTCTCTTTTAAGTGTTTTTCCAAACTCTATAATCCCGAAAAACCTTTGAGTTTTCTGTCTTTGGACTCGTTAAAGCACACATCGATAGGCCCATACGGGAACGAACCCTTACTTCTTCTGATTCGTTAAACAAAGGAAGAGGAACTTACCGAAGGTGAGTTATATCAAGCATGTGTTATCCTCCTCGAGTTTGTTAAATTAAAAAGAGGTACTCATCTATCTGGATGGGGGGGGAAATTGAAAGGAGCAAGCCAAGCAGTCTCTTGAGAACACTATCCAGCATTTCTTAGAGTCGCCCTTGAACACGACACTTTGTCATTTTGCACATATCATAATCTGCTGAACCTCTGCACTGAGCCAATCCTTTGAGTTTCCTTTCACTCCTTTGGGTCACCCGACGCAAGTCACGGTACCCATTGCACAGTTTTGGCCCATGTCGTGTTCACTATCGTGCCCCAGTGTTCAAGGGAAGTATCCGCCTCAAGGGTCAGCCATCCCAAATATCTTGGCTAAAAACCTGTGTCAGTCCATGTACTTTTGATCTACCAATTACACCTCTATGTCCGTTTCGTGTCGTTGATGGGGGATACATCAAGGCCCTCCCTCGATGAGTCTATTCCTGTCGACTCCAACACATTATCCAGGAATTGGGCTTAGAAACCATTCAGTACTTTGGGACCTGCATGCCTCAATGGCAAGCCTCCTCACATTCGACAGTGGGTTTACATCATTGACCCCTGATCGAATGATTCCACGAGTGTTCGACCTCAGCTCATCTATTCACATTCGCTAGAATGTACTAGGGTACTTTGGGAATCATCGACATTAATGGTGATCTCCCCCGCACTTGTTAACGGTTTACCTCATTGACCGGTAATCAAGTGGTTTCTGCCATGTTCGACGCCAAGACATCCATTCACATGGTCATATTCATGCCATATTGGGATTGGTATGAAGACCCTGGGTTGAGCCATCACTTCGATATATGCTTCGCCCAGGTTGCGAAAGAGTTCTATTGGACAATGTCACATACACTGCTACATAGATCCACTTTGTATTGGTCGTGGCTATGTATTATCATTTCGTAGATCCACTGTGTATTCTTCATGGCTACAATCAGTTTGAGTCACTACAGTATAGATCCACATTGTATCTTCGGTGGCTATACTCTACTGGCAATACAATTATGGATCCGCAGTGTATTATATGGCGGCCATATCTTGCAAAGTCTTGATCACCCAAGCACAGGTATGCCTGCCTTGGGTTTTGATATATGTCATGATATTTGTTGGATGTTTGTGTGCATCTTCCGTCAGGTTCTCCGAGTCTATACCCTTGCTTGAATATCTACAAAGTAATTCAGTCATCAGCCTGCATCTTCTGACTTCATACTTTGGGGGGCATTCTGTTACACATCAAAATCACTCAATTGGATAAGTGTCGCATATTGCCTCTCACTTGTTGCAAGTGTCGCAACTCCCTTACAACTTGTCG
>CBVK0102884358.1:0-14536 GCA_900067695.1 Picea abies | reverse complement strand
CAACTTTCCCACTATTTAACTAAGGCTATTTTAAGGCCAAGGGGACATCTTTTGGAGAGAAATTCAGAGTAGAGATGATGAGGCAAGCCAAGTCAAAGCCAGTTTGAGGCAGGGAGACCGTTGAGGAGGAGATGTTGTCGAACGATTTCTGAGAGCTTCGGACATCCGTTTCAGGTGACGTAAGTTGTGTAAGATTCTAGAGATCTGGGCAAACATGACCAAATCAGTCTGGAATCCATTCGGCATTGTAATGATGTACCATTAAGCTTTCTAAAAGAAATAAAGAAGCCTCCCCCACAGAGAAAAGGCCCGGAGACGTAGGCAAAGTTGTGCTGAACTCCGTTATCAACCTGTGTATCATGGTTTGTTGTTCTTCATTGCATTTCAGATCTGCATATATGTCTATGGCTGTATAATTCATTTTCTTTTCTCTCTCTTTCGTTAAGTTTACCAATGGTCAATTAATGCATGCAATTAAAAACTCAACCATAAGTCATTCGAAAAATCCTGACGGATCACCCAGACCCCCCAGCCGGGGGGATAGCCCCCCCGGACACCTAAGAGGGGGTACCCCCCCTCTGCACTCCCCTGCATGGAAGAGTGTACATACTTCTGGGGTGTAAATACTTTATGGGGTATAAACATAGCTGAAAGAAAGGACCTCTGAATCAGGAAGATAATCAGGCTCCACAACCAACATGAAATGTTTTATTATTCCTATAAATGAATTATGAATGGCTTTGTTTTCTTGTTGGGATGAATAATTGTAATTTATATAGGGAATATTATACAAACATTTTTACAGAGCCATACTGGGAAAACTTAATGATGGTATCATAATGAAATTTTTTGGTAGCGTGCTCAGTCTTCCTCTTTTGTAAAATATTTTTTAATCAAAATTCATTATTTAGTTAGTGTATGAGCGTGTAGAGAGAGCTCAAGAGAGGAGAGGAGAAACAGAGTTGAAGACTCTACTGCAGTCCAAACTTTGTAAATCTTTGTACAGATACATTAAGATATAATAAGAAAATAGTTTTTCCTGAAAATGAGGTGTTTGTGTTCTTATGTGTGATGAATGGTTATTCTCTAAATCGTTTTCTGTATTTACTCATGTATGTTGTAGATGTATGAAAGTAGGTTACATTTGCAGGTTTAGATAGACTTCTCTATCTGTTGTGAAATTGTGAGTAGTTTTTGGATCTTAGGCTTGTGCAAGGAGTGCACACTAGAGTGATTGAAAGCTCTGTGAATCCATTGCAAGGAGTGCACTTGAACTCTGTCTCGAGTTCAGAGAAGAGAAATCCAGGAGGGAACACCAGAAAATCTCAAAGCGCAAAAGGAATAGTGTTGGAGGAGTGCACATCAGAGTTCTTGAACACTTTGAAGAAGATACACAAGAGTTGTTGAATACTCTAAGGGCTCTGCAAGGAGTTCATTGAGTAGGTGAAAGGAGTGCGCAAGGACTTTGTTTTGAGTTTAGTTGAGGATATTGTGCAAGTGGAAGCACCCAATATTTACTGAATACTCTGAGGGCTCTACAAAGAGTGCATTGAGAAAGCACAAGGAGTGCACAAGAACTTTGTTTTGAGTTCTAAGAGAAAGGTTTCAAAGAGGGAACACCAGAAGAAAAAGATAAAAAGGAGCAGTGCAAGTATGCAAAGAGAAAAAAATAATTGTGCAAGAGAACTTACAGAGTTCATTTTTTAGGAGGTAAGTGAAAGGAGTGCACATAACCAACACATTGCTAAAGTGTTGGACAAGCTCAAGAGGACGAGCACAAAGTGACAGGAGGGTACAACAATTCCTTGAAGGAACAAAGAGCCAAGACGCTTGGAGATTTGAGAAAGCCAATTTAGCTCAGGAGGGATAGTGCCATTGTGCACAAGGATTCTGCAAAGAGTGTAGAAGGGGAGAAATTTTTCAGCTTTAGATTTGTGGAAGAAGCGCAAGATTACGCTAGGGCCTAAGTCCCTTGAAATGAAAAAGCTTAGGAGGAGTAGCGTTTTATAGGAACATGAGAAGAGACCAAGTTGGCATCCCTGTAGGAGGGAAATGCGCAAAGGGCCAAGCCCTTTGAAGTTTTAGATCCTTTCAACCTCACGAGAAACAACTTGAGTAGAGGTAAAGAAATCAAGCTTATAGAGGAGAATATCAAAGGCCAATACCTTTGAAATTGTTTGAGAAAAAAAATCCTTCATTCAGAGGAAGAAGCTACAACAGTTGATGATATAGGATGGAGAGGAGATATGGAACATTGGATTAGAGTCGAGCAGAAGGAGGAGTGTGAATGGAGGAGAATAGGTCCTCACCATTGGATATAGGTGCAAGGATTGACAATTGTTCAATATAGGTAAGTTGTATGGGGTTTAACCCTCCGTACACTTTGAATTTGAATTTTTAGAGGATTAGTTTGTTACCAGAGTCAAATGGATGAGATCCATTTGGGAGTTTTCATGGGATATAACAACCGTTAGATCTAGAAGAGTTGCACAATATTTAATTGATGAAGTCCTTCAGACTTCGCGTGTTTGTGGAATTTGGGGTGTGGAATCATCGGGAAATCATAGTCATCAATCATAGTGGACACATGTTGGTAGATCATTAAGTTTGGAGTCATATAAATATGGAGGATTCAAAGTGTGGAGTGTGAAAGTTTGTCGAAGCTTCAAATGCCAGAGTAGATCCTGGCCATTGGCAGGAGGAAAATGTGGCAGCATATCTTGTAGTCCGACAAACCTTAACTACGGTTGCATACAGTGTTGGAGCAGGAAGGATCACCGAAGCTCTGAACAATGGATAAGATCTCATTCGTTCGTTATGAGGGAGACATGGCGGGAGATCTCATACTCCGGAGAAGGGTCACTCCGAAGGAACTGGAGAGGGAGAGTATGAAATTTATCAGAATCTCGAAGTGGCAGAGTCTCATAGGTCATCACAGTCATTCATTGTGAAGGGCACGTGTCAGGGTATCTCATCACTATGGAGGTCTAACACTCCAAGGGGGGTTTGTGAAGAGAGTTAATTAGGAAAGAAAAACACTGAAGCCTGAATTAGAGACTTTTGGCTTGGTGCTCGGTCAAAACCCTTAGACACATGCTATTTCCATCGGAAGAAAGGGGGATAGCACCCAAATTCAAATTTTAAAATAAAATGGGCTTGGAGAAATCGCGAAGGAAACAAAATAACATGCTATTGACTAATGCCTGGTCACATTCCTTGGTTATATGAGGCGTTGGCTTGAGAAAGAGGGATAGGGGCCAAAAATTACTGTAAAGAAGAAGGGGGATTAGTAATATCCTGTGGGTTTAGTGTTTGGACCTGCACAAGAAAATTGAGGACCTGAGAACATTAATAGGGGGTTAAATAGAGCCTGAAGAGATGATCTAGCTCCTAATTAGAATGATCCTTGACCGTGAGGTTGAGCAAACCTCGGGTGAGTGAGGGGGTATGCATCAAGTGGTATTAGAGCTTGTTTTTTTTCACAGATAGAAGGAAGAATAGGAGAACACAAGGTAATGATGCTCTGTGAAGATTGTTTGCAAGTGTGCAACAGTCAACAAACAACCAAGAGGGCTATAGAAGGAAGCCGATAGTTCTCTTAGTTGTAGAGCAGGAAAAGAAGACAAATAGGTGGGATGAACCAGAAGAACTAGTCCTGTTCTTAGAGGCTGGAGGAAAATGGCTATTGAAGGCCAGAGGTGAGGTCAGAGAGAAGACCGCGAATAACTAAAAAAAGTGCAGGTGGACAAATAGCTTGAGGAGCTAAGAGTAGAGATCGATAGGTTGATGTTGAAGATGTAGCAAGAGGCATAGTATGTTGTAGGTATGAGTTTCCCATGAAGTAGAGGGATAAATGGCCTATCCAATAGTTGGTTGCCAGGAGGAAGTAACATTTGTTGAGGAGGTGGTTGAGGGAAGTTGAAACTCTCAGTAACACAAAGGAGGTGATGGTTTGGCTTTGAAAACCAGAGGTTGGAAGGAACATCAGTGATGAGGAAGAGAGATCACTTGAAGATATCATAGACTAAAAGGAGGCCAGAGAAGAAATTTCATATTCCCAGTGTTATCTCCCAAAATAACACCATCATTTTGGTCGGGTTTTATGGTGGATAGCATGGCAATTAATAGTTTCCTCAATTCATTGTTGAGTCTTTTTAGCTGCAAAACTTAAGTTTTGGTTTTGTCTTAAGAAAATAATTTGACCCATAAAGTCTTCTTTTCAAAATTTTCATTTTACACTTTCATCAGCTAACGTGTGTCCAAAAGTTGAGTGTGCGCTGTTGAGAGTGCATGCTTTCCGCAGCTAAGGAACAGTTTTTCAAAGGTCATGCATTGTTGAAAGTGCATTCTTTCCACAGCTAAGGAGTGTTTTTTACAAAGAGGCGCGCTGTTGAAAGTACATACTTTCCACAGCTATTGAGCGGTTTTCACAAAGTTGCGCGCTGAGGAAAGTCAATATTATCAATAGCTAACAGAGGCTGTACTCCCAGGTTGGCAACATCAAATCAAATCTTTGGTTCCATATCAGACATTGTTCACAAAATACCGTTTAGAGTTTTGAATTGCAAATGGAAAGAATGATACTTAAACTTGCAGGGCACTTTTCAATCCCTTCCCAGGCTCCAAATGAAGATCTGAAAACACCATTGGATAGCTTAAATTCTCTATATGTCGATCGACTATTTAAACATGCAAAAATGACTTTTTATGACTGAGAAATTCGATTTTGAAAATCTGTCCGCTTTCAACAGCGCAGAAGGCAGAATTTTGACTAGTTAGCTGTGGAAAGTGGCTACTTTCAACAGCGCAGGAGCAGATTTTTTAGGCAAGTGCGCTGTTGAAAGCTGTCATGGCCAGAATAGCCAAATTTTCGCCCAGATCAAGAATTTTTGGGTTTGAATGGTTTGAATCCTTCTTCAATAAGTTGGTTATGAATTATCAAATCAAAATCTGAAGGCCATTCTTGGAGATGAAAGTCAAAAGGGCATTTTTTGACTAGATTTAGTGATTTTCAAGTGCAAAATGATAGGGATTTTTGGCACACATCATCAAATTCGAATTCCACTTTCAAAGGAATAGATCAAAGAGCCTTGGAAGGCTAGGCTACACTTCATCAACTTTCAACCAATGATTGAAGACCAAAAGATAGAGGTTGACCTCATCTTGAGGATCTTTCCTTACTTTTTGTAAATCAGTTTTGACTTTCTATTTTTAGAATATCAGATCCATTGTTTTAGGATATGAAATTGATTGTAAAAGGCTATAAATCCAAAGACAATTGGAACACCAAGGGGTTGGATTTTGAGTGCTATCATGCTGCCACTGTAACAAAAAGACTTATTCTTATTAAATGAAAGATTTCAAGCTTCCCTCAGTTGTGTTGTCAGATTTCTCTTTCTTGTCTTTGATATCTTGTGAGTGAATGTTCTTTGCTAATGCTCATTCAATCTGTATATGACTGTCATCTCATATGTTGATTGGTGAGATCGGAAGAGCAACTGTTTGTAAAGGCTATAAAGCCTAGGAACTTAGTTTGATTAAGGGTTCGATTTTGGATAGAAGATTGGCTATTGTACTCAGACTTATATGTTAATACAGATCACAGGTTTCTTTCAATTTTGATTATCAGTTTTCCATCCTTCTTCTGCATTATTATCTGTGTTGTCAAGCTTTGAATGGCTGTCATCCCATTGTTTAGCTCATAACCTGATAATAATTCTTTGATTGTCTCTTAGACCCTGCTTTGCACTGGTTTAGTTACAATTTATTCTCCATCCACTTTAAAGCTGCCTGCTGATTAATCAATCTTTGAGAGCACTGTCTATTTGTTTATCATTTTTATGTTTGAATGCCATAAGCTATATTGAGTTGTCCCATTGATCCACATTTACAAAAATACAAAAAACATTCATTTCTTAAGTTACCAAGCACCTCTGGTCTGCAACCACAGAGGGTTTCTTGGAGTGATAACATTATGTACTTGTTTTATGGGTGTCTTTGGAGATACTTTCTAAACGTGTTCTTTTGCTTCTGTCGGATTCTCTTCATCTTCATCTTCCTCTTCTACTTCTTTTTCATCTTCTTATTTGAAAAGTTATTCCATTGATTTGTTTTGTTCTTCCTTTGATTCCGGTCTGCATGTTTCATAAATTGTTACATTGATGTTTTCCACAACTTTGTTCAATCTTAGATTGTAACACTTGTATGATTTCCTTGTACTTGAGTAACCAACAAGTATTCCTTTGTCCATACAAGAGTCAAACTTTCCCATTCTGCCATCTTCTCTTTTGATGTAGCATTTTCTTCCAAAAACTCTGAAGTGCTTCACATCTGTTGGT
This sequence comes from Picea abies, assembly GCA_900067695.1. Taxonomy (NCBI): domain Eukaryota; kingdom Viridiplantae; phylum Streptophyta; class Pinopsida; order Pinales; family Pinaceae; genus Picea; species Picea abies. The sequence continues at coordinate 8,198 of CBVK0102884358.1, read as the reverse complement.
CTTCCTTTCCATAGCTCATAGGGATTTTTATCAGTGTTGTTTCTGAGCATTAATCTATTTTGAATGTGAACTATTGTATGCATTGCCTATGTCCAAAATATATCTGTCAATTTGGAATCCATTAGCATTGTTCAAGTCATTTCGTGTACTGTCATGTTCTTTCTTTCAACAACTCCATTATGTTGAGGTGTCCTAGCAACGAAGAATTGCCTTTTTATTCCATGACTGCTACAGTAGTCCATAAATTTCTTTGAAGTGAACTCTCCTCCATTATCAGATCTCAAACATTTGATTCTTGAATCCATCTCATTTTCAACCATTTCTTTGTAGATCTTTAAGTTTTCAAAAGCTTCTGACACATCCAGTACCCAATATATCGGAATGGGGAGATTTTCTGCCTATCTTCAAAGAAAGCAAAGAAGACAATCCTGCAGAACACCTCCTCAAGTTTCATGAGTGCATGGATCTATTAGATCTACCGCATGAATATGTTCATATGAAGATGTTCATGTTTTCATTATATGGTGATGCACGTCAGTGGTATTTTTCTTTACCTCCTTCCAGCATTTCATCATTGAAAGATTTTCACAAAGCCTTCACTAAGCACTGTAAAAGGTATTTTTCAGATGAGTTTGCATTTGATAATTGTTGTGACGAATATGAATTACATTGTAAATTTGAAGATGTAAATCTAGAAAGAGCTTCCCCTCATAATATGTCACAGCCCGTAAATGATCTTCAAGATATTGTGTTTTCCCATCAAAATGAACTACAAATGGATTATAAAGAAACTGAACGCTCTCTTTCCATCCTTAAGTCTGATTGTTATGAATTGGAAGAGATGGTTTCTTTAGCCACACAAAGAGATGATCAAAGATGTCTTCATAAAGATCAGATTGCCTCCTTTCAAAACTCTGAATATGTTAAGCAGGCTGACGTATCTGTAGAAGACAGTCCCAAACCTGCAATAGATAGAAAGGACAACTTTCAGTCTTTTGATTGCAGCACACATGATAAGCAGATTGAAAGTCCAACAGTTGAAAGTATTGGAGCAACAATAGATGTTGAGGGTAGCCCACATCTTCCAGACTTGCAGAAAAACACAGATTGCAGCAGACATTTGCAGGAAGGGAAGCAAAATGGTTCAGATCAGAAATTCAGTTCATATGTTTCTCCAGCAGAGATCCCGCAGCCTGCATTCAACAATGTGATTAGTAAAGGTAGTTCTCAGCATCTCTTCAATTTACAGTTTGAGCAGCAGTTCAAAAAGGTATTTCTTTCTGACATTTATGACCCCGTTGATAACTATTTCCAATCAGTGAGCAGCAAGTGTGTTAAAGCATTTTGGTCAGAAGAAGATTGTCCTTATCATCTGTTCCCACTTATTTTCTGTATGATATGGTCTTCATTACTTTTGGGGTCAAGATCTATCATAATGACTGAAAATCAGTTTCTGACATTGTAATGACCCTTTTCTTATTACTGTAAATAATTTCATAAATAATCTGAAACACTAGCCGAATTATAATTAATTATGATATAACCTTAAATTGATTACAAGTTATTAATTAATTATTTTGGATTATACTTAAGCTGAAATATGATTTAACTCCTTGATTAAGGGTTAATGAAGGATTAATTATTAAATGAGACATTAAATAATTTAGTATTAAACTAATGGTTAGTGACTAATAAATTATTAAATAAAGTAATTAATTAACTATGTAATAAACCAAAGGGGGAAAATAAAATAAAAACATAAATAAGGTTAAAGGGGTTACGTATCCCATGAGGGATAACGTAACCCCTACGTTAAAGGGAATATTTAATAGAGGATAAGTCTATTAATAACGAATTAAATGAACAGATAAGGGAAATTAATGTATGGATAAGGGGTTGATGAGGAGTAATGGAAGGGGCGAGGGCGGTGAAAGGAGGATAAGGGAAGGAGAAGGACGGGGAAAGGGGGGATTCATTTTTTTTTTTGGTCGGGATTTCATTCAGGAGTGGAGGAAGGGTGATTTTGGGGAAGCATTGGGGGAGAGTGAATTAACAGTGGTGACAGTGGGATTTACCGTGCACACCATGGCTGAGAGGTTTGGGCACGGAGAGCTAGGACATCCGTAGATGTCCTAGGGCCAGGCGCACTGGTCGGTAGGGTGGTCGGTTTTGGAGTGTTCAAGCTGAAGGTTCAAGCTGCTGCAAGCGAAGGTTCAAGCGAAGATTCAAGCTGCTGCGGATAGTAGCATCAGTGACAGGTATTTAAACTTAAATTGTGAAGTGTTTACTTAAATTTAATATTTTTTTTTGCCAAATTTATTTACGCAAGTATGCACATAGCTTTGCAAATTATGAAAAATTTTACTTCTTAAGAGCTTACTGAAATTAAGTAAATTGGTACAGAAATTAAGTAAATTAGTAGATATATAGTGTCTTTTCAATTCTGGGTGTTACAGACATGGCTTCATTGGAAGCATGCTTTCACTTGATCAATCTGTCTTACTGGTTAGAGTAGGAATAGATAAAGCAATAAGTTCGCGACACAAACAATTAGATCTTTTAGTTTTTCATAAATAAGCAAAATAAGGTTGCTTGTGCCTTAGAGAACCTAGAAAGCACTTAATCATTTGTTGTTGCGATTATTGAGGTGGGTATTGAAGAAGACCTGAAAGCCATCTTACACTTGGATCGTGAACATGATGAACTCAACAATGTGGAATTAGAGCACATACCTGCAAAAAGGGAAGAAATATGGTCAGTCATGGGTGCAGCTTCTCGACTATTAGTTGAGCTTCTTGGTTTGAGGGCCTTTGTTATTCCATAGAATGTAGACACCTTGTCCATATACTACATGGTCTTCTCAAATCTAATATTCTCCTCAATATGAAAGACTGGGTTGTTGTTTGCCTTTTGGAATTAGGTTTGGTTGGTATGGCATCAAATCATTCACATATGAATTTTCCTATTAAATCTCAAAATAGTTTTACATAATATCATTCCAAAGCTGGTTGAGGAAACAGGGGTATGCATTTGGATGACCCTGTCTTGGATTTCGGCAGAGAAAAGTTGTTGGTCTTTTACTCATGGAAAACCATATTCTGAGGATCCCTTTATAAGAGACTTTGGCAACATTTCCGGTCTTGATCTAAGACAATCCATTTGTTGGAGTGCTTGGCGCAGAACTTAAGGAGGGAGAACCAGACCTGTAAAAAGACTGGAATATTGTCAAGGCAACCAAAGCTTCTCAGTATCAATGAAGTAAGGAAATTTTTCAGTTTCTGAAGTTTGGTTGAAGTTATTGCTTTTGGTGGCTTAGGCAAACAAATGACTGTTCATTAGCTACCAAAAGGCAGAGCTTTTGGTAGTTAACGTCTTCAAAATTTTGTCTCTTTAACTACCAAAAGCACAGAAACAGGGCAGAATGCTACAATTTTTGCACAGGTCCGAGTTTTATTTTTCCAAATGCCTCAAGGGTGGATTATAATGATCAAACATAATTAATTGCATCAGTATCAAATTTCTATTTTTGTGTTTGAGGTGTTTTGGCCAGGTGAAAATTAAGATTTCTATGGAGGAGACAGGGCAGAACATAATTGCCAGTTTAGGGAGTCCAAGGTGCTGCTAATAAGATTGGGAATGGAATTGGAGTTGTCATTCTGGATGATGGCATGCAGAGTTCTTAGAAAGAGTTTTTTTTTTGGGGGGGGTCTTTTGTTTCCCTTCTATGTCCCTAATGAAGAGAACAACATCCACACCAATTTTAGTCATTTCAAGTAGCGAGAAAGAATTATGGTAAACTGTGTAACCCTTTGGAACAATAGAAGGTTGAATACTACGTGGGCCAGTGAGAGAATCTTTGATTGCATTGAGACGGGAAGATATAATAGTCTTGCATCATACAAATTTGATATCAAAAGAAAAACATCAATCTATCATGGCTATGTTGGAATATGTACTTGAAGAGGAAATCCCTATTTCTGGTAGCAGAATGGTTTCGTGCTTTTTCTTCAGATTACAGTTCCAACCTTTAATGATTCCTTTGAACATAGTGCACAATATGGTTGTTTCGTGTGTTCCTGGCATTGGTTGTCCATAATCACTTTCGTTAGCCATACAAAAGAGATTAAGATTGCAAATATTTGCTTTATTTGTGTAGCTGGGTGCAGCACACGTTGACAGAGTATATTTCAGTGACCATCACATTTTTCAAGATAAGGATTTGCAGATAAGAAAAAAATATGTCGATGCAGTGAGTGAGAATACCATCGATACAGAGAATAGGAAAGACGTTTGGCAGCCGAACATCGTGAGAACTGGCAAGTTTTTCGTTAAAGATAACCATCAATCAGGGTTCGACCCTCACTGGCATAAGTTACTTCCAGAACTAAGGCAGCAAACGGTGGAATTCGGTGGCAGCGAACAGTGTTATTCGGTGGCAGCAAACGGTGGTATATCTCCTCGTGTATGGATTTTGCACGCGGCAACGTTGATCGTGTTCTTAAGACTGAGATTTCCCGTGATTCTCTCGTACAGGCACGCGATTACAGTTATAAATCCGTCCAAGTGGCAAAGGATCGTTGAAATACCAGTTTGGAACGCAAATTCGTCATACAGTTTATCCACCTGTCGAATTCAACGTTCTTTGTGAAGCTATTTCAGGCAATCGTGACCTTCAGATGGTTAAGATTGGTCTCCGAGTTCTTACAAGGCCAATGCCAGATCAATTACCAACAATTTACAGGACCCTTGGAGAAAATTGCAATGAAAGAGTGTTGCCTTCAATCATCCACAAGACACTGAAAGCTGTGGTAGCACAGTACAATGCAAGTCAACTTATCACTCAGAGAGAGGCAGTAAGCAGAGAAATAAGGAGAATTTTGACTGAGCAAGCTTCTCATTTCAACATTGCATTGGATGATGTCTCACTAACAAGCCTTACTTTTGGAAGAGAGTTCACAGCTGCCATTGAAGCAAAGCAAGTTGCTGCTCAAGAAGCAGAACGTGCCAAGTTTGTTGTGGAGAAGGCAGAACAAGATAAGAGGAGTGCTATCATTAGAGCTCAGGGAGAAGCTACGAGTGCTCAACCTATTGGTGAAGCTATTTCAAATAATCCAGCTTTCATCACGTTGAGAAAGATTGAGGCCATCCGGGAAATAGCGCATACTATCTCTAACTCAACTAATAGGGTATTTTTGAATTCAGTTTCTTTGTTGCTAAACCTTCAGGATATGAGTCTGGAGGACATGAACATGCCGCCACCTAGTCCCAAAAAGTGATGAATACAAAATGAATAAAGTAAACCTTGGCAATTTTTTAGTTTCAGTTTATGTCCCTCTCCTGGAGTGCATCCTATCTTCAACCACGGATGTGGTGATCTTTTTGCATATCCAACTGGTGTGAAGCTGAACTGCCACTGATAAAATACTCTTCTTATTTTGCGATTCTTTCTGATTGAGCTGTTTTTACCATTACAAAGTTAAATATATCTTGGACTCTTCTGTTAGAGGGATCTTGAGGATCAACATTAAATTTTTCAATGCTGATGTGGACACTCGATTTTTGACTGATCAGCTTTAAATTTTTTCAATGCAAACGTGGACTCTCAATTTTTGACCACCTTCATGTGGGTGGCTAATTGATGCAGTACCATGTCATTTGCAAGATATATGCTTATCAATGGATGTTCGGGGCAGAGGTGTGACTGCTAGTAGTGGTTCAGTTCCTGTTATTAAGACTAAAAGTGGAAATGCACTTGATGAAAATCTTTGTGAGCACAAAGTTTTATAAGTTCAATGGTTGATGGTACTGCAAGTGATGGACCAAGTCTAAGAGCACATCCACTTGGACAGTGTAAATATTCATGCATTATTCTAGAAAGAGTTCATCATTGATGAAGCATTGCTAGCAGAGTTTAAAGGTCTGCCAAGAATTGGAGAGTATTGATTCAAATCCACAGTGCCATCAAATAAAGCGTCCAGAAAGAGAGAAGGAAACCTCCTCTAAGAAACCCTGAAGTCATTCACAAACATGCAGGTAATCAGAATTTTGATATTTTTATTTTTGAAATACTTCTGTTTTTCGGTGGTTTAGGCGAGCCCTCCAGTGCTCATTAACCACCAAAAAGAAGTGCTTTCGGTGGATAAGGTGCTTAAATCCAAATACTGTTAAACACAGAAAGTTGTTTTCAACCAGAATATTCAAAATTTTCCCAAATTCAAGATATTCAAGTTGGAATGATGTGAAATCTTCTGGAATAGGATGATTATGAATTATCAAATCAAGTCTAAACACTATTCTTGAAAGAGAAAGTCAAAAAGAAGTTTTTTTACTATATTTGGTCATTTTTAAAGAGCAAGGGCAAAAAATCCCTCATGCAACCACCTCAACAGCCTCATCAGTTCCACCTTCTATCTACACAGACCAGATAGTTAGGAATGAAAGTGAACTGCTAACTACAGTACAACATTTACCAGTTGTTTCTGTTCCATATGCAACTAAGGACAATAACATAGGCAGTGCATTAGTTCATATCCTTTGCAGAATGGTAGTTTTACTACATCTGAAGGCCGTATGGAAATGCAAGAAGATGCAGTAGAAGGAGAGGAGCAGGAGATTAAATGAAAGGTTGATGTTGACAGAAAGAAGGGAGTTTTCTTTAAGAATCCTTGAAACTAAATGCAACCACGCAGAAAAGGTTTACAGAGGCAGGATTGCAACCGGCAACACCCTCTATTGGTGGCTTCACAGCTTGAGTTTGTTATTACTGCAAACTTATTGGTGGCTTCTTTATGATCGTCCACACAATCCAGTGGATTTTCGGTTTACTGTTGTCCTTGATCCTGCTTTTTGAAAATGCTTGTGGTGGTGCAGCTTAGTTTCCTCATTATGTTTCTGGAATGATGAAATATGCAATTGGGGAAAATCCTCATTTCTCTCCTAATCATGGAAGATAGTCATGGTGTATGTGCCTGTTGACCTCATACTGAGAATTGGAAGAAAATCCTAGTATTTTATATCAGTTGGGGACTTTACTTTTGGGAGATCATCCAGAGTCAAAAGTGCATATACTTGAGGTGTGTGGTTGTTTGTTTTCACTTGCATTTCATAGAGATCTTCTGAGTGAGAGGACTGCTGCTAACAAAGTCTTCCAAATGATCCCGGAAATGCTTGGCTCTTCAAAGGAGGACATCCAAAGGATCCCAAGACTTTCACAAATTGGATGAGGGCAGCTCATGTCAATGTTTGCTGACATTGAACCATTCCACAAAGCTGCAGAAGGCACATCAACTTTGGTGGGGCTGAATATATATAGACAACTACATATGTGCACTGTTTTTGTTGAAAACCATATCTGCATTTGGCTGTGGCTTACTGGCATCTAGGGTTGGCATTGGCTACTAATCTGTGGCTTTACAAATATCTGTTACCATTCATTTTTATCCTCCTTTTGCATATGTAACTTTTCTTGCAGGTCTTTTCCAGGAAGAAGATTTTCACTTGAAGGATGTCTACTATTCTAAGTTCAATGATTTTATGGGAAACTGCTGCAATAGAGTGCAAGACTGGGTTGCACACATTGACCATCTAATGAACAACATGAGAAGTGAATCCTGAGTAGCTTCACATGTTAGGGAAAAAGAATAAGATAAATCAATCAGTCGCCAAGAAATTTAAAGTGCAGAACAGAGCAGAGGGATATTCTTTTTGCATGTAATCGAGATTCATCCAGTTTTCAATTTTTGGGTAAGTTTCTATTTTCGGTGGTTTAGGCGAGCCCGTGTGTGTGCTCATTAACCACTAAAAAGGTTGAATGAATCCATGGCCCAATACTAAAGGCACAAGGTCTGCTAGGTTCTTGGAAACCTCACAGGGAGATATCCATCCCAGTTGGAGCCAAATGTTAACTCTCAAAAACGCACCGGCATTTTTGAAGGAAAGATGCCTAATCTTGTAGGGAAAAAATTTCCATCTTCCCTAGCTCCAAATCCAAATATGATTACATCATTGGAAATCTTATGATCTGTAGTTAAAAATCAACTATTTGAACGTGTAAAACAGACATTCCACGGCTGAGAAAATTGATTTTTATCAAAGGCAATTTTTGCTGGAAATTCTGACTTTCGGTGGTTTAGGCGAACAGGACGATTGTTCATTAACCACCGAAAGCCTGTTTTAACTAGAATTTTCGAAATTTCGCC
>CBVK0102884355.1:0-10960 GCA_900067695.1 Picea abies | reverse complement strand
TTCCTTGGCTGTAGATTCTCTCGAGACATTCAACAACACTGCATCTTCCAGGCAGAGTCGAATAATACTCCTTGCTCTTCTGTCCAACTTCTCCCAATCTTCCTTCGACATACCAGTAGGTGGTGCACTAGTAGTTTGTGTACTAGTAGGTTGTGTACCAGTAGCCTGTGTGCTAGTAGACGGTGTACCAGTAGGCTGTGTACCAGGATCCACAACGATCCATTGTTCTTTGTCTACAAGAAGGTAGCTCAAAGTTTTTACCATTGAACTTCTCTATCTCGATTCTAGATGAGCTTGCCATTCCTCTTTCTATACTCGAATCTCCACTGCAAAAGCTCCCACTAAACCCAGGTTTATCAAAGACCCAAGATAAACTTGATCTATCAAGACCAAGCCAAACCCTCAACAACAAAGGCGTCCCTCTGAAGCCAAAAACGAGCTCTGATACCACATGTAAGTTTTAAACCTGCAAAGTAAAGCAATGCATATATATTCTTAAGCAAAACAAAAATTAAACAATGGCTCATTCACATAGTACACATAGATTTATATCGAAAACCCTCAACTAGGGAAAACCTTTTTTATATTCATTATATCAAGTTTCACCATTAAACATACAATATATACAATTGTTTTAGGTATTCCTTAGATACCAAAACCCTAATCCCTTAATCCGAGATTAATTTAGAAAATCACTAAAAATAGCAAAACCCACACCCTAAAAATAGCTAATAGAGGGATTGTCAGATGCAGTTATCGAACCTGATGCGCCCTCACACACACATGCAAAGAATATAACATATACCCAAAAAATCATCTTCTTTGTGATACATGCTCATAGTAAGAAGAAGGTCGTCGCCACATCCGTGGCCTCTGCACACCACCTCTCTTTGCAGCAGAAGCAAGTGGACAGGATCGTGGAAGAATACAGAGACATCTTCGTCTCACCTACAAGGGTACCGACACACTGCCAAGTCAAACATCCAATTGATATGACCTCCGATGCACCTCTACCTAATGGACCAGTCTATCAGTGCTCGCTGATGGAGAATGATGAAATCATGCGTCATATCCTAGAGCTTCTTCAAAAGGGGTACATCAGACCCAAATCCCCCCCTTGCGAAAGCTCGATTGTAATGGTGCAGAAGAAGGACAAGACTTAGTGACTCTGAATTGATTACAAATCCTTAAACAAAATCATAGTTAGGAACCGCTACCCCATTCCCAGGATTTATGACCTTCTTGACCAACTCAAGGGGGAAAAGTTCTTCAGCAAGATTGACCTGAATTCTTGCTACCACCAGGTTCCCATCGAACCAACTAATGTTTGGAAGACAACCTTCAAGTCTAAAGAAGGTCTCTACGAATGGCTAGTCATGCCCTTTGGTTTAAAAAATGCACCAACCACTTTCATGCGGTTGATGGATGATGTATTGAGACCCTTCGTCAACTCCTTTGTGGAAGTATATTTGGATGACATCCTCATATTCAAGAGAATGTGGGAGGATCACATGAGGCATATTCAATAGGTTTTGAGCACTCTGCGACAACACAAGCTTTATGCCAACTTGGAAAAATGCTCTTTTGGCATGAACATGGTCTAATACTTGGGCTACATTGTTGATGAGCATGGGGTACATGTTGATCCAACTCAGATCCAAGTCATCCGTGACTGGCCATCCCTGACCACACTGACTGATCTTCAGAGCTTCTTGGGACTCACCAATTTTTACCGACGGTTCATGTTGGGATTCTCCCATATTGCATGGGCCCTCAGCCAGGTGACCAAGGGCGGTGGTAGGGCCAATTTCATGTGGGGGAAGGAGAAGAAACGAACATTTGAATATCTGAAACATCGTTTGTTCTCATCTCCAGTACTATCCTTGCTTGATCTACAACAACCATTCGATATTGAGATTGATGCATCTGACTATACTTTGGGCACAGTTCTCACTCAACATGGGAATCCAGTGGCATACCATAGTGAGGCACTCTCCAATATTGTCCAGAAATTCCCCACCTATGGCAGGGAAATATATTCCATTGTACAAGCCTGCCATCAATGGAAACATTACATTCTGAGGACATAGACGATCATACACACTGATCACAAGCCTATGCAGTTCATACAGACATAGGGGAAATTGCAGAACGACTACCATCAGAAATGGTCCACCTACATGAAATAGTTCCATCTCAACATCAAGTATAAGACATGTATCTCCAATCGTGTTGTTGACTGCCTCAGTCGGCCTCCTGTGGCTACACTTACCACTGTGCTCCATTCCTGTGGACATGAAACATCAGAGTGGCCCCAACTTTACCAACAAGATCTAGACTTCACCACCACATATCATCTCTTGGGTACAGGCGCCACTGTCACTGATTTTCACATTTAGAACATACTCTTATGCCACCTAGGACATCTCTGTGTTCATACAAGTGAGCGTGTGAAGTTGATTTGGGAAGCCCACTACAATCGGGTGGCAGGACATTTTGGCGTAAAGAAAATTGTGGTCATTCTTTAGAAACATTTTTATTGGCCCAAAATTTGATAGGACATCAACAAGTATATCAGATTGTGCACTTCCTACACCATTTCCAAGACGACCATCAAGAAGCAAGGCTTATACACCCCTCTTCCTTTTCCCGAGAAGCAGTGGGAATCCATCTCCATGGATTACATGTTTGGTTTGTCGTCCACCAAGCACAGAAATGCCAACGTGTTTGTGGTCGTTGATCAGTTTTTGAAGATGTCCATCCTCACAAGCTGTAAGAAGAATGTCACAGTGGGAGATACTGCCAAGATATTATTTGAACGAGTTTGGGTTCACTTTGGTATACCACGTACCATCATCTTCGACTGAGACATCAAGTTCCTTAGCACCTTTTGGTCGAGTCTTTGGTCTCTGTTGGACACCAAGCTTGCAAAATCCACTTCTTTCCACCCCCAAATTGATGGACAAATTGAGGTCGTCAATCAAATGATTGTGCACATCCTGCACATGTACAATTCTAAGCATCCCCGTACATGGGATGAGAGTCTCCCATATGTCCAACACAGTTACAATAGGGATCTCCATAGTTCCATCGCCCATAGCCCATTTCAGGGGGGTTTGGGATACCAACCCTTGGGACCCATTAATGTTGCACTTCCTCTTGCCACATCACATACATCCTATTCCCCTGATCAATCTACGATCGACAAAGCCACCATATTAATTGAGTGGATTCAGGACATCTGCCAACAAGTCCAGGAGATTTTGCAGAAATCCAATGCTAAGTACACGCAACACCATGATAAACACAGGGTGCGACACCATTTTCAGGTTGGCAAAAAAGTTTGGTTACATTTATAGAAGCAACGTCTGATCGGGCCCCATCAGAAGCTTCACCCACTTCGTTATGGGCCTTACACTATCACCAAGGCTGTGGGTAGAAATGTTTTTGAGCTCAACACTCCAACCTTTCTTGGTATACATCCAATATTCAATGTGGACCTCCTTCAGCCATATTTTCCACCATTATTGGACACCTCTGAGATCACCGAACAACTGAAACCAACAAAGCTCAACCTTGACTGCATGGAACAAGCATCCAACGATCAGATAGTGGACACATAGGTAAAGGGTACTCGCCAACAATGAATCCAGATTTATCGGGTTGTCAAGGTAGGGCAACTCCTACACCAAGGCAAGTGGCTCACTTGGGGCCAAATCCAACAAAAGTTTCCTCACCTAATGGGGGAACTAAATGCAATAGAGACCATTGATTCCTAAGGGGGGAGGATTGATTCGGGTGGATATTGGTGGCCACCCACCTATTCCAACTGGCTCCTCATGTTTGTTTTTGATTCAACATGTCTTTTTGTACTGCATTATTATTGTGAGTTCTAAACTGTTGGGCCTGTTTGAGGCCTCTCACATTCTCCAGGTGTATACAACTGGCCTCTCACCTAATCCAACTGGCTTATTTTGCATGTTTTCATGTCAACACATGTTGTTGTATTTCCAGGACTTTTTTGGGGCCCTAAACGTTGTTTTCTTGAGTCACCATAATTATATTGTAGACAAAGTTAGAGTTTGATGGTGAAATGTGTATTTATTTGAAATACCTTTCCAACGGGCTATCATGTGCCTAAAACAGAGGTCATATGCAAAATTTATGACCCTAGGAAGTTGAGGTACCAAATTACACCAACTTACCCATAGGGCCCACATGACTTTTGACGTTTCACCTTCTAGGGTTAGGTTTTTGGATGTCTAGGGTTTTCTCATTCATGAGTAATATGAAAAGGGTCATTTATGACCTCCTCCCTTTGCTCAACGACTTGCTAAAGTGTCAAAATGTCTCACCCTAGAGAGGGTTGACGTCACATTTTAAGGTTTCTTATGTGCATTTTTAAAGTTAAATTTAATATTACTATGTAAAGGGAAAAAATATAGGGAGAATGACTCCCTTATTTGTTGGTTTACCCTAACCTATGTGGAAAAATACTTTTAGGAGTTTTTGTATAAATAAGGATTATATTCATTTCATTTTAACACGACTCTCTCACTTGGAGAAGAGATATTTGACTGAAATTTGTGCCCCTCTCGGGAAAAATCATGCACTCTCTCTCTTATGCTATGGTTTATCACTTTTCTTATGGAGTAATTTGGTGCGCTAGCTCTTGGATGATTTTTCTCTTGCTATGGTAATGAAAGATACTTGGTAAACTAGGGTTTTTTCTTGCATGCTCTTGGAATTGGTAAGGAAAATCTGCATTTGTTAGCTCTTATTTCTTGTTCCATGGTTTTTATTGGCTAGTGATGCAGGAGCATCTCAAGCAAGCCAGTGCAGAGATAAAGGACAGCTAGAAAAGCGCCCAACGGAAATTTTGAAAATGTCTTGAAACATTAATGAAGCCATCAAGTGGAGGCACACTTGTAAAATGTAAACGGACCTTGAGTGATCCACTCTCGTCCTTAGTAGGTAGAAGGCATTTATGATAGTTAATGCCAGTAGATAGAATTTAATGCATAGATTAGACAGTTTAGAATGAAAGAGGGAAACGGGATATAGACACCCTCATTGTGTAATTGAAAAAAAAAGAAAGAGATTTTGCCAATTGAGAGCATAGAGCATAGAAGAGAAGAAGCAGAGAGTTGTATAGATGAATTCCATGTACAAAAGTTCTGAATTAATCCAAAAAGGGTTTTGATTCAGACTCATGGTGTTCAAGTATTCTCTATGTACGCATTTTTGAATATTATGCTTGTTGTTCCATAGTTTGTGTTTTAAGGCTATAAAACACACCGTCTAGGCATCCAAAAATAGTAGTATTTTCTTTAATATCAAGGAACAAAGGAGGCTAGATCAGATTCGGTTTCTCAACCGTCTCTGTCTTTCTTCCCTTTGTTCTTGGATAGTTATGTCCCGTTCTATCACTGCCCACGATTACTCTAATTCGGTTCTGTTTCTTGCAGTTTGCAGGATAGTATTAAATAGGTTCAAAGCGATACTAGTTTGGTCTTGTAAACCTGGATCTACGTTTGGTTGTCTTACGTTTGGGACTGTCATAGATGATTGATTTTTATAATTTTTATATAAAGGTTTTTATAGGTTTGTTGCTTCAGACCTTCAGGGTGGATTGGATAAAACAACTTTTAAAACTTAATACAGAAAATAAAGACACTAGTCAGGCCGTTTCCTGGTTCAATGACAATTATGAGATCAATAAAAAATGGAACATAACACAGAGAAATATAGAGCTTTAACCAAGAAAGAATTCTACATTTCCATTAACACTGATGAAATAGACATAGAGTTTCTAACAAAAAGGAATATTAAGGAACAAAAGATCGCAGGTCTTAAAATTATTAAAATAATTTCAGAGGAAAAACTGCAATGCATTCAACATCCGAACCAATCTAACAATATAGACAATAACTGCATATAATTCCAGATTGATTCATTCGCTAGAAATACACATAAAGAAGAAATTTTAACAAAAGAAATTAAAGAAGGATAGAAGTATAGTCACTGAATGACAGGATTCAGAATCTTCCTGTGAATGATATTCTGATAAACTTTAAAACTGGTTCTACAAAATGTTCTTTTTTCCAAAATTTCTGAAGCCCTGTTTCAGCCTCACGAAATTGTATTTATACATTTCTGTTCAAAATTTCCGTTGGTAACTAACCAAATTTCTAATCTTTCGGTGGCAAAATAGACTAAATGTCAACTGTTTTAAATTATTACAAACCTACTAAAAATAGACATAATTTAAAAACATTTAACTCTGGTGAGAGGAACTTTCTTTATTTGCCTCGGTTGCTTGAATATGTCTTTCTAAAAATGTCACCAGAGCCTTGGGAACTTCGGGCACCTCGTTTGCTTCAAGGGAGAAAAAACTCTTTTGTAAATCTGGCAATTGCTTTGCAATTGTCTTCCCTATAGACTTGATTTTCTCCAATCTCGAACTGGGACTGATCATCCACTTCTCGATTTCTGAAATGCTGACTGCTTTGACATTTGCAATTTCCATTTTCTTTTCTTCAAGTTCCTCTCTTGTTTTTAGCTGATGACTATGGATGTTGATCTCTCCTAATGACTCGGGCAGGCCGTTAGTTTTATCCTGTAATGAATCTTTTTCAATAGAACTAAAGATTCTTTGATAATGATTAATAACTTCTTCAATTATTCCTTTATATCCTTGCAGCTTTGTTTCCCACACCTTTAACATTACATCCCCTTTCAACTGTTCTGAAGTGGACAATTTTTGTGACTGTCTAATTTCCTCCTCCTGTAAAGCAGAGAGTACCCTTTGGAAAGAATCTCTTACAGCTTTAGCTTCTATTTCTTTCAATACAGTCATGTCTAAAGATTTCCTAGATTCATGGAAATATTTCTGGATGATTTCCAGATCACAAAATTCCCTTTGTTGTTCCTGCTGAATATCAGCATACATCTCAAATGCTCTAGCCTTGAATTGACCTACTTCAATCACTTGGTTAGTGATTGAAATGATCTTGTCTTGCAGTAGTATATTTTCGTTGCTAAGAGTTTTTACCTGTTCTTGGGTATTCTTGATCATAAGCTTTGCTTCAGTTAAATTCTCGTTTAACTGTTGAGTATCCTGGAAATCTTTCAGTCTGGCCTGTTCCAGGCCCCTTTTTATTCCCCATGAAATTAGCTTTTCATTCTCTTTAAGACTGCCCTGCAACCGCGTGATCTCTTGATTCTTTTGCTCTATTGTATTAATCAAATTTTCCACAGAGTACATATTAGCCGATGCTATGGCTCCCATAGATCCTGCTAACTCTGTAGCAAATGCACTATCATGTAATTTTCTCCCATCAATAATGATTTTGTGTTTTTTCAAAGTTCTGTCGCCCACTGAATGCAATTCCTGCTTCAATACAGCTCTGCGCTTCTTACTGAAAAAATAGTCTGATGAAGGCAACTCATCTCTGCTTATTGGTTCCAACTCATTTACGTACAGAGCTCCTTCGTGAGGGTTCCCAAATGTTGCCTGAAGTGGCGTTAATGCTGTAATTGGACTGCCCAATGCCGTTGAAGCTGTTCCCCCGACGGTTTCGGGAAAGTCGTCAAGGGCTGTCGGGTTTGTCTGTATTCCCTTTCCCTTTCCCGTGTGTGCTTCTTTGCTCTGAGGGTTCTCTGTATTATGAGGGGGTGCCTCAGGATTTTTCGATTTATCTTTATCACTTTCGTCATACTGAGTTATGGTCTCAAAACCAGGAGGGATGGTTTCTGACTCCTGTTCTGATGCTGATACTTTTCCCTGCAAAATTTTAGGTAGACACTGTCTTCTGTTTTTCTGGAAAGATGCAAACCCCACCTGTGCATTAGGTGACAAGGTCTGCACTCTGTTTTGAACTTCATCATATGATACAACATCTTTGAAAATATCATCATAAAAAGAGTCTTCATGTTCGTATGCTTTCAGTCCACACTGTGCAACATGTTTACTTATAATCTGATAAGGGTCATGCTTCCTGTGTTCAATATTTACTAATTTTATTTCGCCCAATGATTCTGCTTCTACTTTTGAATGCACAAAGTTTAATAAAGTAAGCTTCCCTAGATAGACAGGAAAATAAGGCCATGACCTCTTCTGTTGAGCTTTTAACTCAATTCCAATACCACCGTTTACTAGTTGATAGGCTATTTCTCTGCAAATTAATCTGTCTGGGAGTATTTTCGGGAGTGCATGTGGTGGGATAGCACATCCAAAAACCCTAATATATGAGAAATGTTCCTCAATAAACCAGTCGACGATTGTCTTAATGTTTTCCATCATGGTATGTGAAATCCGGGGAGGTTCACATCCGAAAATCATTCTATGTAGAGGAATTATCACATAATGACATAACTCATAGAAATTGTCTTTAGCATTATCCTCCCACAGGGCTGAATGATATTTATGGATAGGCTCTACACAGGAAGGATCCCAATTCCAATTCATCAGAGGGAACGGAGTCCTAAAACAGATAGCATCTATTATGTAAGCTGACATGTAAAAGGCAATTGTTTGTCCTTTTGATCTTGCTGTTTGATACTTTGTAATTTCAGAGGTAATATTATCTGATAATATTTTATGCCAATTGAAACTTCTTCCCTCTGAAACCTCTTCTAGGAGGGGTGTCCATTCTGCATAAAAGTGATTGGAGTCCCTTTTCCCATATAGTCTGCACAACATCATGGCTAAATATCTCATATAATCATTTAATGAGGCAATGGCATATATCCCCTGTGCATGGGCCCTAAAACTGTTTTTATCTCTGGCCCATTCCCTTATTATGTCCGAGTATGACTGGCCTGCTTCAACGCATTCTTTTTGCTGAAATGCAGCTAAAAACTCGGGATTTAAAGTATGTTTATATATGGGGGATAATTTATACATTACTTGTATGTGTTCGGGCCTGAATGAGCTGATGACCTTGCCTTGCTCGTCCAATATGCTCCTCGTTGGGACGTCTACTTTATCCAGCGCCCAGATAACCATGTCTGTATACGAAAACAGTTTCGGGCGTGCAACAACTTTATGAAGACCGGTGACGGCGATATCTCGGAGATTGTTTTCCTCATCGTCATCTGAGTATTTGAGTTCTTCTTCCAGTTTATCAGCAATCGTAGCCCATGATTTGATATTGTGTATAACTCCAGCTGCGGTAGTGTCCAAGATGGTGTCGCCTTCCGGCTGTTCTTCGCCTTTCTTCAGAGCTTTTTTAGGCGCCATAACTATGCGTTTACCGGCTTCGTGTTAAGTATCTGAGTGGCGAGATTATGGAATGAACAAGAATGCCAATAACGCAGCAGCTCAAGGAAGGAGATACACTCTGTGCTTTCTCGGGTTTCTGTAACAGAGAAGAGTTTATGAATAATGTAAACGTTTTAAAACGTTATTTCGAATATATAATAATATTTACGAAATCCTTTCATCTATTATGAAATAAATGCAAAGATATTCCCAATAAATGCTTTTAATGCTCGTACCTGAGATTTTCTGATATTTTTGCATATATAATAAATGCCTGTCATATATATGTCCTTAATTTTACATTTGAAATTTTAAACTGTCATTTCCGAGAATAATTTATCATTGTTAATCTTATTTTAAGTTTGAAAATGTTTTTCATCGGGGTTTCGGGACTTTAAATGTTAAGGAAACGAGTCGTCGTAGAACCCCGATCACCGAAGCTGCGATCTATTAATTAAGTTAATCATCTTATTACCTTAGTTAATCAAGATTGTCTTTACGTAGTTTCGTTAATCAAGAATTCAGGATTCGGGAAATCGGGGATCGGGAGATCGGGACTTCTGAAGTTGTGAGAATTTATATTCGCGGAATCGCGAATGGCGATTTACCGATGCAGTGAATTACCCTTAATCATACTTAGCGTTAATTAGCTTATTGTCAAACTCCATTAAGAAATGATTATGATCGGGGATCGGGGAATCGGAGAAAACAATGTTGAGTTTACTTGTTCATTTCAAACCGCGAAACGCGATTTCCCGATGTAATTAATTCGAAGTTGAAACTCATTTTAAAATGGTAGTTTAAGTAAAACATGAATTAATCATGTATTAGCGTATCGGGGAATCGGGGGTCGGGGTTTCGGGACTTCTGATGCAATGAGATTTGTTATTGCCAGATAGCGAACTCCGATATCCTGATATGTTTTAAAATTCTTAAGTTTTGTCGTTTAAGTTCATTTTTTAATATTATTTAGAAAAGTCCTTAGGCGTTCATTGATTAATTTTCAACCATCTTTTTCCCGAAATAAACCCCAAATGTATTTCAGAATTCATTAAATATGAAAATTTCGTTTTACGAAGTTTTAAAAAGCGCAAATACTCCAGGGTATCAAAAATTTTTGTTCTTAAAGTAAAAATTTAAGTTCTGTTTTAACATAGGCTCCAACTGGGGACCTCGTTTCCTTGTGGGACGAGGAGAACGTGCAGATTCAGTGCCTTCATTGGGTAATGGGGTCAGAAGTTTCTTTCCAATAAAATGTCAAAAAGTAGAAAAAGGGAGTCGGACAGTCTTAGGGAAACTTTTTCAATCCTCATGATGTTATTGAAAATCAAATATGGTTTTCTTGCAAACTTTTCTTTTCGCATCAAAATTGAGTTAGTATTGAGATGTTTGGAATAATCTTTAGAAACTTAACAGATTGTTGAAACTTACAACTTGCATCAATTGAAATAGAATTCATCAAATTGAAATTGGGAGGTCTATATGACTTCATACGAATATCCAGTTTTCGAAAAGAATGATAACTAGAATAGATATGTATAAGTGTGACAACCTTACAGATACCTCAGACATTGCTTCACTGCCAGCAGGCCTGTTCAGTACCCCGGTGAAGTTATCTGTCCCTTTTTACTGAATTTCCTTTCACCGCTTCGAGCATCAATTTAAAATTTTTTAGACATTGCTTCACTGCCAGCA
>CBVK0102884320.1:0-14709 GCA_900067695.1 Picea abies | reverse complement strand
TGGGGGGTCAATCCCCCCCACACCCACTGTTAGGGAATGGAATCCAAGCATGGCTGAAACAAACCTCTGAAATAGGAAGATAACCAGGCTCCACAACCAACAAATATTTGGCTTAGTATTCTCCAAATACATTAGCAGACCATTCAATTGTCGATACAAAGATGGGTCTACTGAATCAGATTCTCTCAACTTCTTCAGATCTGTCATCATGGGAGTTTTACATGGATTTTTAATCCATCATCTAGAACTTTTGAGGAACCATTTCAATATAATTCATAGAAAGTTTTCACCACACTTATGGTGTACATGAGAGGCTCTGCACTAAGTTTGCTTGAATCCATAGAAGGTCTTCTTCCATCTGCATAAAAGGTTCTCTTTCTGGTATACCTCAAAACCTTTAGCTTGATCTACATATGCTTCTTCTTCAATTACTATGTTTGAGAAGAACAGTCTTTACATTCATCTAATGTAAAATCCAACCCATGGATACTACAAGAGATATAATAGCTCAGGTAGAGGTATGTCTAGTTACTGGAACAAGTTGTCATCTTAGTCTTCTCCCTCCTTCTAGTAGAACCCTCTATCCCCAAGTCTCACCTTGCATCTATCAATGCTTAAGTATTTTTCATAATTTCTCACATACATTGCTCTTCATCACAACTTCCTTCCATTCCTTCTGCTTGACTGCTTCTAGTGGATTCAAACTAGTTCAATTAGTTGTTCTAACTTTTCTTTGTAATATTCATGTTCTTCCTCATGTTTCTTTTCAATGTTGGAGTCCATGGAATATTCTATATATTACTTGCGCTTCTTTCCTGAAGGCTCCAACTTTTTCCTTCTGCCATAGGAACATAAATGTAGGTGGACAACCAAGGATATTCAAGGCTTCTTTTCGAAGAATACTTCTTCGAGATTCAAACTGAACATGTGTTTCTTATCATGTCTGCTACTTCCAATGAAGAACATGGATATATAATTCATATTCTTTATGGATTCTTCTTCAATGGATAATATTATTGGGGATTAGCTCCCTCCTAATCCTGGCTTCATGCCTAAATGAGAAATATGCATGCTATTCTTTTGGAATTTTATGATAATCTCTCTCCATATGAGAGATTCCATTATTTCGTTTGTTGCATCTCTCTTTTCTTTCTGCAAGTGTCACAAGCCTATTTTGTTTTCTTTTTGATTCCTGACTTCCTTCTAGTCCGACTCCTCTGAGTCTCCTTAAGTTTTTTTCTATCTATTTGGATTGTTGCCCATCTCATAGATCTGTCATCCTTATAAAATTATTCTATTATAACTTCCACAAGGATTGTTCATCACAAGGGTACCTTCCCGGAACAAGAACAACAAGAGAAAACAAGAAATATCTATCTAGAGGAGATGTTAGTTCATCTTGTGAACAAGTACAATAATCATCTATATGAATAGTATTCATATGTAGTCAATTTTTCATTGCACTTATAAATAACATAATATTTTAAAGACTTCTTTCACAGTTTGTAATGTAGCAACTACCACCCTTCATATATATATTTTTAAGAATTTAATCAAACCTAGAACCTGGAGACTCACTTATTATGGAGGGTGTGTTTGTTCTTCTGAATGCACTGAATCCAAGATTACAGCTTGGACAAGGTCTCTTGTTCTTTCCCTCCAAACACACTCATGTTTTTATATATGATATAACTTAGATAACATATACAAGTGCATACCTTTGAAACCTTGTAGCATCATCCAACTTTTCTTCTAATCTAAAACTAGATACCATCATGACAACAAGAGATTAGAAACTCAATAAGAAGATTCAATGATTAGAACAAGCTATAAACTCTAAAATTTCAACTTTGACCAAAAAAATCAATTTGACCAGAAGTCAACCTTTGAATTTGAATTTGACCAATCAACCTTTGACTTTGACCAATCAAACTTTGACTTTAACTTTGACCAAAAATTCAAACCTGGCATTTTTTCTAGTTGAGGGTACCAAGAGGTGTGTGGGGCTAGGGAACAATAGGATGTCAAGGAATTAGGTCAAATGCTTCATCAGAAGTTCCCAAACACATGGGTTAGTGTTTGTTGTAACTGCATAATCAAAAAACCTTGTTGCAGTTGTAACTAGTGCCACAATGATCTTAACAAATAAATTTCCAATCTATCTTCTAGTGGTTAGAGTGTTGATTTAGTTGCGAATGGAATGCACTCCATCATTAAAAGAATATATCCTATTGTTAATAGAGGAAAATTTCCTTTCAATAGACAGGGGTACCCCCTAGTATGAGGTCCTAATTAGACTTCACATTGCTTGGATTAGGAGATCCATCTGGATTCTAGCCCAACTTCCATTACTGGGTTAAGGGTAAATGAATGGTTTAATGCAAGGGGATAGAAATGAAATCTAAACTAATTACGAAAAATAAACCTATTATATCTTATCCTAGCTAGGAGCAACTAAGGGTAACTAATGAACATACCTAAATATTAGTAATCCATGCATTAAAATTTCATTCAGATATATGTAAGAAAGAAGAAAATACTAATAACATGCATATATGGAAGAATAACCAGATAAGTCTTAACTATGCTTTCATACATATAAACTCATTCATCATCTCAAAATGATTCATGAAAGAGAAAGATTGTTATTGCAAAAAAAATTCCATTCACAAAAGAAAAGTCTATATGTGCAAAGAAATCCTTACGATGCTTCAAGGAAGTTAATCATTCACTTGAATAATTTCAAAGTAAACAAACTACAAGGAAGAAAAGTATTTCTTTGTGTCAAAAATTCCCAAGGGATTCTCAATATTATATCATAAAAATTAGTTCTCTCAAAATTACAAAGATGAAGAGCCCTTTCAAAATGGGTGTCTTGTGGTTTTATAACTTTCCTAAGTAACTTACCTTTGTGACTTAATGAATTCTGCAAGAAACAATTATTGATCTCTTCATCTTACCCTTTTTTTAGTTTTACATTAGTTACAATAAAGATAAAGAGGAACATATGATGAAAAAGGGGGAGCGTGGAAATAATTTTGAATTTCCACATGTGCTCTTTTATTTAATTTTGTCCCTTATGTAAGATGACCATACTTCATGGTATCCTGAGATAGAGATGATTCTACAGTAAAATAAGGATTTTAGGGAAACCTCGTGAGTTGTTGAGTTCTGAGAAAGGGTCTTCATATCCCTAGTTAGATTTACCATGAAGGTCTCGATCATGTTTTGGCATCTAGATGGTTTTACAACATGGTCATTCATTAAATCAACTGTCACTTTGGATGCAATTATGAACTTCTCCTTCCTTTCCCTCATGTCTTGTTCTAATTTTGTGAATACTTTCTCATCTGACTTTAGCTATTCCAATTCTTTAATTTGGGGTATATGATCTTTTAAAGTTAGAACTGAAGTTTCATTTTGGAATTGGTACATATAGAGAGTGAATTATTTAACTCCTTTTCAAGATTCTCCCCGGGTTGTTGGTGATTGTCTAGTGCACTGTAGTTGAGATTGGTTTCCTATTCTTTCATTCATGGAAAATCTAGCGAGGCGTCAAGATTTTTTTTTATACGTTGTTTCATCTTATTTAAACCATCCCTAATTGAAGTAAACTCTATATTATTGGTTTGGGATTTGTTGAGATGAGCTATTATCTGGGTCACTTTCTACCAGAAGGATTGCAAACACATGTACATATGTTTTTATGAATTATGGATTTCTTCTTTGACTCGTTTTGCACATGCCTTGAACTCAATGCTGTCGTGGTCACTCTTGTAATGGTGTACTTCCTATATTGACCTTATTATTTCATTCTTCTCTTTTATCTCATGCAATAAGTTTCTCTAGTTTTTCTTTGATGCTTGTGTGAAAGCAAGATCAGCTGAAGCAATAGATAGAGGATAATCACTAATATTTTGTATTTCCTCTTCCTCGGTCATTACTAATAAAGGGGCTACCTCAAACATTGGTAATTTCCTGGTATTCTACAAAATAATTTTACTTGAATCCTTGTCGAATTTGAACGAATTTATATTGGCCACCTTTTGAGCTTTTGATAGTGTATAGGCTCCCAAATCCAACTCACCTACTGGGAAGTGTCCTCAAGTGAGAGGGATTTCTATTGATGACCTCGAAATTTACATATCCATGGGGTCCATTTTAGGGCCTATTTATTCTCCCTATTTCTTTCATTGTGCGTATGCCTCTATCGCTACCACTTTCTCTGCTTCGACTATTATTGTTGTTTTAGTTTTTTCTTTTTGTTATGCCTAAGATTGTGCTACCTCTTCTTGTATTTGCAGTTTTAATAGTGATAACTAATGACTCCTGAAGCTGTTTGACAACACAGGTATTCCAATAGAGGACGAACACCTTCAGTAACCACTCACATAACCAGATCAAAGATCAACACACCGATGTTTTCACATGGTAAAACCCCTACAAGGAAACATCCATGGCCCCAGCCAAGGCAACCGCTTGGAGCAGTTTATTAATGCAAATAAAAAGATTACAAAGATATTTTACAAGAGATTTTCTCACAATCGATCATCGGAAAATGACCCTCCATGCTCTTTAAATAGAGATCATGGACGAATCAGGTGTTAATCCATGGATCAATGGTCATTAAGATCGAGGAGAGTATGAACCATCAGATCACTCTATGTCAGGAACATATCAGTACCGTCGTATTTCCTAACTACAAATGCATACTAACGCATACTAAAGAAACACATTAGAAAGCACACTTTTACCTAACGAAAAAATAGACCAAGTAGATCTTAAATAACTCATAAGTGTCTAAATATCCTAACATGCCCCCTTAAGAACAACTTGGGATAGGATTGAAGTATTTACAATAGTGACACAATAGGAGAAGGAAGGAGGCATTAGAACCTATTCCCCCTGAATGAAAAATTCTTGAAATCCTAACATAGATCGAAGTTTGGAGAACTTCGCTTCTGTAAGAAACTTTGTGAAAATGTCTGCAAATTGATCTTCTGTAGGGAAAAAGAGAACTTTAATAACTTGATCATGAATGATCTTTCTAATGAAGTGCATGTGTATCTCGATGTGTTTGATATGTTGATGTTGAACTGGGTCTTTGGCGAGCTTGATGTCACTCTGATTGTCACACCAAAGGCTGGTCGGATGTTGGTGTTGGAATCCAAACTCTGAAAGGATATGTCGAAGCCATAGAGTTTCCTGACTTGCATTTACCACTACTCGGTACTCTGCTTCTGTTGAATAAAGTGAAATAGCCTATTGTTTCTTACAGGCCAAAGTGACAGGTCCTGAACCAAGGCTGAAAACATAACCTACAATAGACTTTCGATCATTAGGGTCTCCGGCACAATCTAAATCAGTGAAACCAACCAATAAAGGAGTCCCCCCTGAATTGTAATGTATCTTGAACTAAACTGTACCATGAACATAGAGAGGTATCCTTTTAGCTACTTTCCAATGGATTTCATGGGGCAACAAGACCAAAAACAAAGGAAAGATCAGGACGGGTGTGAGTCAAGTATAAGAGGCTACCAACTAACTGACGGTACAGAGTGGCATCAAATTTAGGAGAAGTATAGGTCATAGTAAGCTTGACTCCAGAATGGAAGGGAGAAGGGGTTGGTTTACAATCGTCCATGTGAAAGAGACAAAGAAGGTCACAAGCATACTTAGATTGGGTAAGAAAAATTCCTTCATTGGTTTGCAAAACTTGGAGGCCAAGGAAATAGTGCAAAAAGCCTAAGTCTGTCATTTCAAATTTCTTTCTAAGGATGGTTTTCACATGGTTTAAAAGTTTTGAATCACTACCAGTAAGGATAAGGTCATCAACATAAAGGACAAGGATTATGAGATGGCTTCCTACTTTCTTGGTATAGACATTAGGATTAGAATGGCATCTATAGAATCCAATGGCAATAACAAATTTTCCTATTTTAGAATACCAAGCTCGGGGAGATTGCTTGAGACCATAAAGAGATTTATTGAGGTGACAAATAAGGCTAGAGTCATTCTGGACATATCTAGGAGGTTGTTCCATGTAGATTTCTTCTTGCAAATCTTCATGTAAGAAGGAAGATTTAACATCCATTTGATGGACCTCCCATTTATGTGAGGTAGCAAGGGCAAGAACAAGGTAGATGGAATTCATTTTTTCTATAGGGGCAAAGGTTTCATTATAGTCAGTTCCTTCAACTTGGGAAAATCCTTTGGCAACTTACCGAGCATTGTGTCTTTCAACACTTCCATCTGATACATACTTAGTTCTGTAGATCCATTTGCATCTAACAAGTTTTCTTCCTTTTGGAAGAGGTACAAGATCCCAAGTATCGTTTTCTATTAAAGAACGATACTCTTCATTCATTGTTGTGTCCCAATCTGGATGACCTGAAGCTTCTGCAAATGTCTCTGGATCATGAATTTCTAAAAATTGAGCCAAAAGAGAAGAGGCTCGCTGGAAATGTGAACGTGTCTGACATTGATATGAAGGATCACCGACAAGATCACCAGTTGCTTCTCGTGTTGAACAGACCCATCTAGGAAGTGGAGGAGCTGGTGTTGGTTCAGGTTCAAAGGACTCATTTGAAAAAGGTTGAGAAGGTGGAGGTGTATTTTCATCCTCACTATCATCATCTGAAGAAGAAACCAGATCAAAAGAAGGCACAAACATCGAAGATGGCTCGCAGGCCGAAGAAGGCACAACCACCAAATTAGGCTTCTAGGCCAAAGAAGGCACAAATGTCGAATTAGGCTCGCAGGCCAAGAGATTTTCATCAAATTTAACGTCTCTTCTAATAATAATTTCATTACAATGTCATTGAAGAAGTCTGTAACCTTTGACATCTTCAGAATAACCAAAAAATATACACTTCTCACTTTTAGGCTGCAATGCTTTCCTTTTCTCATTAGGAATGTGAGCCCATGCTATATTGCCAAATACATGGAAGTGACTTACATCTGGTTTAATTTTAGTCCAACCTTCTTCTGGTGTTATATTTTTAAGAGCCTTTGTGGGAGTGCGATTTACTATGTAATTTTCATAGTTGATGGCTTCCGCCCAATACTTTAGACTTAATCCCTTAGATTGGATTAGCCATTTATTTTAATGTGTGGTTCTTTCTCTCAACAACACCATTTTGTTGTGGTGTATATGGAGCAATGTGTTTCATTTGGATTCGTTGTGTAGTGTAGTAACTTGTAAAATTTTTGTTCACATATTCACCTCCATTATTTGTTCTTAACCTTTGAATTTGATGTCTAGATTGATTTTCTACAAGGGCCTTGTAGGCCAAAAACTTGTCAAAAACTTCACTCTTAAGTTTTAAGAAGTAAACCCAAGTACGTCTGGAAAAGCCATCAATGAAATTTAAGAGATACTTTCACCCAGAAAAAAGAAGGAGAAGAAAGTGGACCACACAAATCACTGTGAACAAGATGCAAAGGACCCGGGACGTGCCAAGAGGCACGTTTGTCAAAACTGTCCTTATGATGTTTGTTGAGAACACAGTAGGCACAAACACCATCTCTGCATGAAACAAGAGGAAGACCAGTCACCATCTATTGGTTACATAGTTGTTGCAATGAGCAATAGTTTAGATGACTAGACTGGTCAAGACAAAGTTTGCTTAAGTCATCGCTATGAGCAACAAAAACTGATGAAAAATATGATGACCCAAAGTTATCAAATTTTTACAACCTAGTAATATCATCAACAATTTTAGTTGCAAGAACATTCTTAGGATATTTTAGATCCTTGATTACAGCTTGATGAGGTGAAAACTCTACGGTTTTACCTTCACCTGAATGAATGATTTGATATACTGATAGAAGGTTACAAGAAAGACTTGGAACAGATAATACATCATTGAAATGACCATTTTCTACTTGAACTTCTCCAGATCCTTCAACACTAAGAGATCTATCATCACCAACAAATATTTGCTTGGTGTTACATTCATTTAGAGTAGAAAATATGGCTCTATCCTTAGCCATATGATAGGATGCTCCAGAATCAATAACCACTCATCAAAAGTAGAAGTAGAAGTAGAATTTGTATTGAAGGAAAAACCAAAAGCAGAAAGTGCATGTCCATGAGAAGAAGAAGAAGAAGTCGAATCAATATTGATGTTGTGCTTCTTCATCACTGCTTCTAAAGCTACCATCTTCTTGAAACATTTGGACTCATTATGACCATCTTTATCACACAAGTTGCAATGTCTATTAGTATTCTTATTTTTATATTTTGCTCCTTTGTCTCCATTAGGGGTAAAAGATATCAAAGTGGGTTTGAGACCCTTATATTACTTGTTGGTGTGGCAAGGATGTTGCTTCTTGGGATTCTTGGGTTTATCTTTCTGATGGACAACTAAGGCTTTGTTGGAGGTACTTGTAGTGTTGATCACTCCAAGTTGTATTAACTTATCTTGCTCTCTAATCAAATCATCACAAAAGTGCTCAAGACTGGGTTTTTGATAAGTTGCCACTATAGCCTCTTGCATGGCATAAAAGGTAGATACAAACACAGCATATGCACCACGTAGCTTAGAAAGAATAAGATAGATGCACTGATCTTCGTCTATCTTTATCTTACATTCTTCACATAAAGTTCTGTGTGTTTTAAAATTAGATAGATAGTCTTCAATGCAAGAAAAATCACTTGGAATTAAAGTTAACACTTGATTTTCTAACTTTTGTGCTCAAATAATACTGTGTTTACCAAACACAGATTCAATTTTTTCCCAATCTTCATTATGTTTATCAATTGATTGAAGGTGGAACCTTAAATCAGGAGAGATGAACATTATGATTAATCCGCATGCTTCGTCATTCTTATTATCCCATTTGGCTTTCTTATCAACATAAGTGGGTTTTGTTTCCTTTCCCAAGGTAATCTAGTACAAGTTTACAAATATGTTCTACCAATTTCACACACGTAAATGCATTTATATAGGCCAAAAAGAATATTACACATAATACAAAGGAAGATAAGCTATGACCCCATATAAGAGGAATTAAAGGAAAGAGAAACAATTTTGTGGTTTTCATTTAGTCAAAATGTTGGGGAACATCCTTCCAACATTTGTAAATTTTGTTTTTAAATGGTTTGCATGCATCCTCCAACCTTTCGCATTGGGTCAAAATCCAATAATGTTAAAATTAGGCAAAGGAAAAAAACTTGAGATATTACCCTAGTATACAGTCTTTAGGGTTTACAACATATCCACAGTCTTGTTACTTGGAACATGTAAATTACCAACTGCATGCATGGATTTTTCTTGGTAGGGTGTGAATTTTTTATCATGCCATGTTTTCATGATTTTTTATGCATTTTTCCCTTTATGCATTCTTTTACATTTACAAGGCAATTTTTACCCTCTATTCATAGAAGATGGTTTTTGGTTTGAAAATGAAGAAATAAATGTATTAAAATATGTAAAATGATAAAATACAAAATCCACAATTTGAATCACTCAATTTGGAGGGAATATGAGTATTGGGCGTGCATTTTACAGAAAGACAGTTTTACCCTCCATTTTATAAAAAGTCTTCAATCTTGGTTCAAGGTAGCAGTCCTATTTCATTTAAAACTACACTTAGGGTGATATAGCTAGATTTATAATGTTATTATATTCACCCCAAATATATTATAGCTAAATTTATAGCTATATAGAAGCATGTGCGTGCATTTCCATTAGGTCACTTTCTACTGTTTTGATCTTTCAATTAACAAAAAATATTTTTCATCTTTTACAGATCAACCACATTTATGTTTGAAAAAAAGAATAAAAATATGTACATGTGTAAATTATCTAATACACCCTAAAAAACTTGAATCACTCAAATTAAATGTGTTTTAAGACACGACCATGCATTTTTCTGAAGCATGGTGTGCATTTTACACAAGGGAATAAATTAGAGATTAAAAGAAAAACATGTATTTCTTATGTGTGATTGTGCATTTTTAGATGTGGAGACTATAACAAGATTGAATTATAGTTTTATGAAACAAAAGAAACTCAATTATTCCTTCCATTATTCGCCAAATGGTTGGCATGAAAAATCAATAATGGAAACAATGAGGATTGGATGGGTGGGAAATTGTAACATACCGATCCCAAAATAAGGAATAAAATATTTTATGTCTTAGACTTTCATTTTATAGGAAAAATACATGCCCCATGGTGAAAAATGCACACCCTCAAAAGGAAAACTGCATGAAAACAGAGAAAATGAAAAATGCATGCCCTAAGAAGAAAAATACATGCCTTGTGTTGGTAATTGTATGTTGACCTTATGAAATTACATGAAAACAGGGTATTGAGGAAAATGCACAGACCATAAGGGAAAAATGATGTCTCAAGTTGAAATTTCACGTTGAGTGCATGTGATTGCATGTTTACATAGTAAGGAGGAATATTCACAACATTTTAATGACAAATGCAATCCCACACTATAAAAATGCATGCCCTTGACATGTTATGCATCCCTATGTTGTCCTAAACCCTAAATGGTTATTCCTTAGCCCATTTGAATGGTTTTCATAGGAATATGAATCAAAATTGATGTTTATACATTGTGTATGATTGATTCTACTATGCAATATCTTATAACAACCCTGAACCCATGTTTGACAATATGTTTGGAAACACACATATGTAGTTAACCTTGTATGTTGAGTTGTTTCCCAAGTCCCAAAATCTTACAAAATCGATGTACTTGTAAGTCTCCCACACCTATTATTGATTTCAAATGCATGAAAGATATATTTCTTACCATTTAATTTGAGAGTGTGTGTTTGTATTATAGTCGACAACGTTTGTAATTTTTCCTTCAAAATTACCCTGACACATTCTGGAAATCATTTTTTTTATTTTCTAAGTTACAACGCTCAGCTGGGAAAACCCCCAAGTAATTCCCCTCATTTTGAGGATGGAAATTTTTCATTAATTCTAAAAAATCCCAAGTCCATTGTTAAAAAATGCTACAAATCTACTTGATTGTGCTTATAAAAATGCACATCCAGTTTTATAAAAGTGTTATTTGTAATAAATAATATCTTATCTATAAAGATTAATTTACTTTTTAATCAAAATCTCTTTATAGAAAAATATGTCGAAATATTGGCCAATACTGAGAGGGGGTGGGGGGGGGTTGAATCAATATTTCTTCTTATTTTAAAATTTTAGTCAATTATTAATTAACAATTTAATTAATCATAACAATTTATCAACAAAAATGTATTGGATACATACATTTAAATATAACAATAAAAAGTACAAGTTACAATTGTGTGAGAGACACCAATATATGTTCTTCTGGTCACCAACTCAAGGAGATACCAATCCCCTAGTTTTAGAGCACCAAATCTAGGAAGCACCATCTCCCTTGTTTTAGAGCACCAAGTCTAGGAAGCACCAACTCGAGGAAGCACAGACTCCCTTATTTCAGAGCACCAACTATAGGAAGCACCAAATCCCTTGTGAAACATGATTTAACATGCAAAGGAATACAATCCTCTTGAGCTCCTCCCTACCACCCTAACTAAATAAAAATATTTACAGTTTCTTTCTTGGACTTTCCTCCTACTTTCGATCTTTTGATGTAGAATGCAAACAAACTTTCTTTCTACCACGATTTTAGGTTTATATAGTATTTCAATAGGTATAAAATTTGAACCATTATGTATTTTTAATAATGAACCATTGCACCTCTTCATTTAATCAACATTAATGGTGACATTTCCATTTTATTAATATTTGATTTTAATTTTAAAAAGCTTCAAATCCCTTCTAATTCGTTTTATCATTTTGTTTCTTCATAGATTGTTTTAATTTTTTTTGGATTTGAATTTTGCAGATAGGTGTTTCCTTCAATCCACTTTCCTTGTGACCGCGGGCTCGAAACCATAGGATTATCCACTCTAAGCATTGTTCCTTTAGATATTTCTCTTTCTTCCCTTATTCTTCTACATAGGTCCTTATTCAAATATATGTGGGATTATTTACTTCTATGCCCTTGGCACCCCTAATCAACTCCTTTATCTTATCATGAGACAGGTGCTAGAACCAAGTCCTCCATACTTTATCCTTTGGGATATCCTTGCATTCTTTCAGAGTAATACCTCCTGAAGTAAACTTGATGAATCACTTACATTATCTCCATTGGTAAATCATATGGTTGAGATTTAATATCTTATTGAATGGACAATATTGGCTTATATGGATTAAACTAAATCAATAACCATGAATTAATCTCCATTTGAATGGGCGATCCACTATCATTTCAGGATTCAGGGATCTCACAATTCCATCATTTTTGTTGTTTACAATATTCCAACTCTCCTGAAGTTTGACCTGCTGAAGTGGTTATAAATTGTAGGATAATGGTCGTTGATAGTTGATAGTACCCCTTACACTATCCTTCAATTGTACTCAATCGGACGGTTGAGAAAGATCCCAGAGTATCTTATATAAATGAACAATGTTATTTCATGATTTTTGCCTTCAAAAGTTTTGGTCGATTCAAACTCGTTTACTCCTGGAATGGTCAAGGTCAAATGAACATACTTCTCCTTTGGTGACATGGATACATGGTATGTGTGACACATGTCACCCATTGCTAACGTGGTCCTGCTAATGTGGAGCCAAATGTCACCTTGATTCATGACTCTCACTAAACTTATGTGTCAAATGGGCCTTGACACTTGTCACTAGTTGATTGGGTCACGTATCATATTTATCTTCTGCCACATGTCTCCCTCCCGGATCATTTCTTTAGATTGATTCATCAAATGGTTGAGAAAGGTCCCGAAGGGATATTAGATCGATGATATTCAGGGTTTCGATACTACGAGACTACGAGATATTACAACTCTAAATTTGTTCAACTCCCCTGGAGTTATATATGTCAAAATTCTTACACTGTCCTTCCACTGCTTGATATAACGACTCACATTACTTGAAAATTCTTCCTTTGATCTAATGGTTGGTGGGATTTCGGGGCTTCGACACTTCGTATCTTTGTACTTCTACCTTATCTTCAATAGTCACCGAAGTGGTGAAGTTCTAGAGTCCCAAAACTTACGCTATCCTTCCACTACTTGATCTAATGGTTGAGAAGGGTCTCTGATATATCCTTGATCTAATGCTAATGTGATTTCACGATTTCATGCCTATCCCTTGTCTCCAATAATCTCCAATGTGGTGAAGTTTCAAAGTCCCAAAAATTTCTATCTCTCGATTGACTTCGATCAACAACTGACAATGATCTAAATGATCTGATGGTTGAGATTGATTTTGACTTTAAGGTGATATCTGACGATCATCGTTGATCTAGATCCTCGGTCCAACAATCCATATTTCTCTTGGCCCCAAGAATTGTGATTTCTCCCAAAATTCAAAAGGGAATGGTCACGATTCCATGAGCCTTTACAAAGGATCTTTGTCTTCACAATGCTCCATCTTCTATGTGATATCTACAACACTATTTCTCTTGAGATTTTCTTTCCTCCTGCATGTTCTTTTGCATATTTTTTCCATCAATGACAACTAATTTTCCAAGAATCTCCCCCTTTGGCATTGATGGAAACTCAGTAAAATCTCCTTTCAATATATTTTTGAGTTTTACTTCTTATTTTACTGCATATCCTCCCCCTTTGACAACAATGACAGAAGGGATATTTCTTTTCTCTCTCTAAGATGATGATCCCCCTGTGCATGTGGTCCTCTTGTATGATGAAACTTTTGCAGTTTTAAGGAACTATGGGAATTACTTCCAATTTTTGTCGAATATTTTCAAAACCACTTCTTGGTAGATGTTTTGTGAATATGTCTACAATTTTCTCTTTAGTATCAATATATTCCACTTTGACTATATTTTGAGAAACACGATCTCTCTGAAAATGGTATTTAATTGGGGTATGTTTGGTTTTAGAATGCATAACAAGATTCTTAGAGAGATTTATAGCGCTCGTATTGTCAAAGTTAATAAGAATTGGATGATCATACTTTATTTGTAGGTATTCTAGGGTTTTTTTCATCCAAATTATTTGAGTGCAGTAGGTGGCAGTGACAATATATTAAGCTTTAGTTGTCGACAATGATATAGAAGTTTGCTTCTTACTTAGCCATGATACTAGGCACTTTCCTAGGAATAATGCTCCTCCACTGGTGCTCTTCCTATCAACCACACTACCAACCCAATCTACATTAGTATATGAAGTTAATGTAAAATAATTTTTTTCTGGATGCCATATTCCAAAATCCAAGGTAGCTCTTAGATATCTGAATATATTTTTTACTGGCTTCAAATGAGTCTCTTTAGGTGTTTATTGAAATATGTCTATTATTACTACAACTTGTATGATATCGGGTCTTTTTGTTGTTGCATATAACAAGCTACCAACGGTTGATATGTACATGGTTTGGTCTACCTTTTGTGAATCATCATCTAAGCTTAGTTTTCATCCTGTAACCATGGGAGTGCTCATAGGTTTGCAATCTTCCATTTGATATTTTTTTAGCATTTCTTTGATATATTTCATTTGGGATATTGTTAAGAACCAAGTATCAATATAACATAGAAAAACCTTAGAATAAGTACTCAACGCCTTGAAAAAGAGAGAATTTTAGATAATAAGACTCTTCAAGGGGGAAGTCTCCTTTTACCCCACATAAATGTTCAAGTACAAGATGATTCCAAATGAAA
>CBVK0102884300.1:0-12777 GCA_900067695.1 Picea abies | reverse complement strand
GATCTCTCTCCAATCCAAAATCCAAAGAAGCCACAACAACCTCATCAATGGGTACAGGTAATGAACATATATCCACACAAAATCAGTATGAAATCCTCTCAACAATGGAAGAAGTGCATTATAACGGAACCCAACCAAATCGGAAAGGGCAAGAAGAAAACAATGAGAATCAACCAATACTCTAGGAGACGTCTCATCTAAATGACTACGGAGACCAATAATATGGAGAAATAGAGAACAACTCAAAGGGATCCAAAGTTTGGAAAAATACCTACCCCTAAAAAACCTGGTAGAAATTCAAACTATCAAAGGAGAGAGGAAACATCCTGGAAGGAGATATAACTAGGAAAGAAAAGAACCTTAGATTTCCATACCAAGAAGGAACCAAGGCCAAGAATAAATCAAATTTTCCTCAATCCCCCTAAAGGGGGGAACCATAAACCCTCATCTAAATGATGAAAATAATCTCTTGGGATTGTAGAGGCCTGGTGAGTGGATCAAAAAAGGAATTAGTAAGAAGCTTAGTAAAGAAGGAATCCCCTCAGATCCTTCTTCTCTAGGAGATGAAATTGAAGGAAAATGAGGTTCTTTGGGATAGTAAATTTATGTGGAATGTAAGCATAGGAAGAGTGGTGAGATCTCAAGGGGATTTAGGAGGAATTTTCACCCTGTGGAACCCTCATATATTCATATTAGAGGATTGGTCAAGACACCCTAACTAGATGAGAGTGAATCTGACCCATATTCCTTCATGGAATCCCTCTCCATCTTTAATATTTATATGCCATCTCAGCTGCAAGATAAAATTCAATAATGGAGATCTTTGTTAAAAATTTAGGAAATCCATTCTTCCTCCCTTATCCTAGCAAGAGATTTCAACACCACTTTGCATGCATCTAAATAAAAAGGAGGAAATGTTGTAAGAGATTTGTCTAGATAATACATGGATGATCTAATCTAGGAACTAGGTCTAATGGATTTGAAACCAATAAGGGGTAGAGACACTTGGTCCAATAGGAGGCAGGGTCCTCACCACATTGTTTCCAAGATGGATATGTTCTTAGTAAGTGAAAATCTCTTCGAATATGTTTTTTTAGCTTCTTCTAGAATTCTTCCCTATAGTGGATCTGATCACCGCCCCATTACTTTGGACTTAATCCCTATATAAGTGCTTGGACCAATCTCCTTCCGGTTTGTCCCTTCCTGGGAAGAAAACCCATATTTTATGGATCTCATCTCCCCAGTTTGGAACTCTTGGGTGATTTGTTCCCTAGTCCATGTTTGGGAACAGAAAATCAAAGATACTAAATGGGTTCTCCAAGAATGGGAAAATAAGAAATACATGGAAGCAAGAATGGAAGCAAAAGATTTGGCTTAGAAAATTGAAGAGATATGAACCTCACTAGAAATGAATCCCCAACAACAAACACCTTAATATAGGAACAACATACTTTCCTATGTTATCAGAAGGTTCTCAGGAAAGAGGAAGACAAATGGAGGATGGAATCTCGAAGCCTCTGGTTGCAAGGAGATTGTAACACAAGATTTTTCCATTGACAAGATAAAGAAAGAACATGGAAAAATAGAATCATGGAGATAGAGGATGAGGAAGGGACTAGCATAAAGGGACAAAATCATCTAAATTTCTGCCAAATAACACTTTGAAAAGTTGTACTAGGAGGAAGTGTATGGGGATATAGATGTTCAAGAGCAATTCCTTCAAAATATTCCCAACATTCTCACTTAGGAAGATAAGATTCAGCTAATCAATCCAGTAACAGAAGAAGAGTTATTTGGGGTCCTAAATTAGATGAATCCGGCTGAATCCCCAATCTTGGATGGATTTATTACCCACTTATATCTCCTATGTTGGCATATGATAAAAAAATACTTGGTTTTCATGATTCAATATGTTCAGAAGTGAGCTAGAATGGGGAGGAGCATCAACTCATCCTTTATGGCCCTCATTCATAGGGAAAAAAATCCCTCCTCCTTCAAGATATTTCAACCCATTTCCTTATGCAATGTATTGTATAAAATAATCTAAACAATAATTTCCAATAGAATCAAACCTTGGTTTTCAAAGCTCATTTCCCCAAATCAAGGTAGTTTTGTGGAGAATAAAAAAATGATAGATAATATCCTCCTGGTTCAAGAAGCTATCCATTCCAATAAAGAGCAAGGAGATAAAGGGATGTGCATAAATTTGTACATGGCTAATACCTTTTACCGAGTCAAGTATAATTTTATGCTTTCTATATTGACCAGGTTTGGATTTGGGGAGATTTCATAGCTTGGATCTACTCTTGTATTAGAAGTCCA
Source organism: Picea abies (assembly GCA_900067695.1). Taxonomy (NCBI): domain Eukaryota; kingdom Viridiplantae; phylum Streptophyta; class Pinopsida; order Pinales; family Pinaceae; genus Picea; species Picea abies. The sequence continues at coordinate 10,455 of CBVK0102884300.1, read as the reverse complement.
TGGATCTATCCTCTTGTAAATGGGTTCCTAGTAAAAGTTTTTAAAATCTCTAGAGGTCTAATACAAGGTTTCCCACTCTCTCCACTTCTATATATCATCATGGCATAATCCATAAGAAAACAACTGGAAAAGGAAAGGTTGGATAAGACTATTCCATGTATTAGAAGTACTAGAGGAGCTAGAAGGATCAACCACTCCAAATTTTCAAATGACACTATTTTACTAGGAGGAGATTCTACTATTATTTCCCAAAGATTCAAGGAAATTTTAGAAAAAAATCATGTAGGTCTCAGGAGGACAAATAAATAAGAAAAAATTCAAATTTATGCAAGGAACATAACCTCTAGAACACCAAGTCGAATAACAAAATTTTTGGAAATTTTTATGGTGGAAATATGGAAATCTTTTAGGTATCTAGGGATCCCAATTGCCTCACCTCTATACCCTAGTCACACCGAACTCCAATTATTGAAAAAATCAAAAGAAAACTCATCTAGTGGGGCACCCAATGGTTAAATCTACCAAGAAGAGTAATCCTTATCAAATATATCCTTTCCACCCTGCCAATATTTCAATTTTCATCCCTTCTAGCCCCTTCTCATATTAAGGAAACAATAACACAAGAAATTAGTAAATTCCTACGAGCACAAGGAAAGGATAATGACAAGAGAATGCACATAGTTAACTGGAATGTGGTCATAGCTCCCAAAATGCATGTTGGATTGGGGATTCTTGATAGTATGATATATAACTTGGTGCTTAGAGCCAAAATCATTTGGAGATTGGTATCAAGAAAAATGTATTGGTCGAAGAAAGTAATCAAGAACAAATATTTGGCAGGTGAAAGATTAAGATGTTTAGGCACCTCCCCTCCCCCACTTGTTCTATGATATCCCCAATCTAGAAACTTCTCAAGGCTTCCTTACCTCTTCTCCAAACAAAAAATACTTGTATTTCGAGGAATGGGAGGAAGCTACTTCTCTAGGAAGATAGTATTATGGGAAAGAAAACATTTAAGAAAAATCCTCTCCTAACCCCCCTGCAAAAATGTTGTCTAATCAATGGTATTTCCTCTTTACATCACATCTCAAAGTGGCTTCCTTCTAGATATTGGTTAGGCTAGAAAAAATTGAACCTCCCCCTTCATTTCTAGGGCTTTTATTCAATTTTGTGTGAATATATGAAAGGATGTGCCCCTTTCCATTTAAAATAAAATGATTCAAGAGGGTTGGAGTGAATGATTTTACTCAGTAAAGGTAGGATATGCATCCCTTCTTACACATGCCAACTTACCCCCAATATCTCCGATATGGAAGTAAATTTGGAATGCAGATGGTCTTCCCAAAATCAATATTTTTTGTTGGTTTTTGGTGCATAATAAAATACTTACAAGAGAGAATCTACAAATAAGGTGATTTTGTGACCCATTTAAGTGTTCTTTATGTTGCAGTTTCGAAGAAACCAGGGCCCACTTGTTTTTGGAGTGTGCATACTCTAGAGAAGTATGATATTTGGTTCTCAAAACCATCTCCTCTTTTATTCACTAGCCAAATATAATTAACCATCTGTTTAGTAAATGAAATATAACTTATCAAGGTTCTATGAGAAATAAAAAACCTTTCAAAGATTTCTTCCTTGCACTGCCCAAATATGTATCCTAGAAAATTTGCCTAGCCATAAACCGAGTAATTTTCTCTAATTTTCATTCCTCCCCAAAGTTAATGGCTTCCAAAAGTCTCAGTTTGTTGGGGGAACATTTTAGTAGGAAGAAAAAAATGGCTAGAGAATCAAAAAATGACTAATGAAGAGGAGACTTGGTGTAATCATATTCTACCTAGAGGGAATGGTAGGTAGGACTTCCCTCTCTCGCAATCAAAGATCCAATTAAAACCTCCCTCATGGCTCTTGAATATATCTAAACAAGACTTTGAGAATTGGAAAAAAAACACAACAACTGCACATATTATGCTTTTATGGATCCTCCAAAGGAAATCCAGGGGTGGAAGGAGTAGGTGGGGTTATCCTTTCCCCATGAGAACATATTTAGTTACAATTCTCTTGGAATATTGGATAAGTGACAAATAACCACGCCAAGGCATATGCCATACTCCAAGGTTTAAGAAAAGTAAGACATTAAGGTATACCATCTGCCTTAATCCCAAGGGACTCCAAGTTAACCATTAATCATATGAGGAAAAAACTCACTCCCTTTAGATGCAAAGCTTGCTTATATCTTCTGTATAATTCACTACGAAATAACAGCCTTAAAAACCACCTTTCCCCTCCACATTCTTCACAAAAATAATTCCATAGTAGACAAGAAAGAAAATAAAGCAATACAAGACCCTACATGATCATTAAAGATCAATGATTTCACCATAGAAGAATTCATACCATGACTTTAGTCAAGGTCCTAAGGATTAAAACTAAGGTTGAAAGGGGAACAAGGAAGGAAAGAAATAATTGCAATACAATTAGCAAGGGGGATCGTCGTCACTCCCATTTCAATCATCTGAGGCATGCAATGATGACACAGGATGGAAAGGAAGGTCATTTTAGGGACAACTTCCCCTCTCACATGAATAATCTGTATCATATTCCTCCTCTAGGTCCATATACCAAGACAATTCATCCTCCCTTTGCAGTAATAACAGATGCAAGGTCCATTTTCGAAAAGATTGGGATGATTCATCAGTTTGTTAGTACATTAAACTTAATGAGTTCAATACCAGGTCTAGGAGAGATGATGTCACTAGGCCTAATCCGACGTAGATTCACAATGCCTGAAGCATGTGTCACCCATACTCGTAGAATATTATGGGTGTGTGAATGGGATACATAAATCATGGCTAGAATGGTGAATCTACGACCTCAGTTATGGGAACTATCCCAAGCATGTTGGATAGGTACGATAAGTGTGCCACCTTGGGCAAAATTTGGGCAGTATGCAATTGGTAAACTCTTGTTAACAGGAAATCGAGGATAGGAAATCAAAAGTTTGTTGGGTAGTGAAAGAGCATGTAGGAAGACATAAATGGAAAGATGGAGGAAAGAATTAGGATATTAAGAAAGAGAGGAGATGAGCCAGACTGCCCAATCCCTATGTGTTCAAGTTCATGGTCTATCCACCCAATGGCTCATAGTGATGGAAATCCTAACAGAACAAAGGAAGGAGAAAACTTATTTGAAGGATGAGCAGGAGGCCATATGCTCGGATGTAGAAGAACTGAAGAACAGATCTGAAAGCATCTCCCTGGAAATCACCAACATTGTACCTTCAAAGGAAGCTTCTTCTCCTACCCTGAAGCTGACCATTCCATATTTCAATTAAGAACCATACCAAAAGGATGCAAAGTTAGGAAGGCCTCATAATTCACATTAGTCTCTTTGAATGTTTTGTTTTTGCATATTACTCTTAGGAAAGTTCTATAGAATCTACTCTAGGAAACAATATGATAGATTGTATAAAAAATTAATAGACTTGAATGTTGGATATATCATAGGAAGCCTAAAAACATGTTTTTTCCACAAGTGCAAGCGTTGTTTTTGAAATTTTGTATGACAAAATATTTTTCTCTTTATGGAAGACATTTTAATATAATTTTCACCGGTCTCTTTAAAAAAAAGAAGGTGAATTACGTATGTACTGCATCATAGGAAGGTGAATCATATACATCCATACAAATTTTTCTAGGAAGGAGAAGGTTCGTATAGGGTGATGTCAGCAAGTATAGGTGGTAGAGGGTGATGTCAGCAAGTATAGGTGATGTCAGTTGGCCATACATATGTTCTGCAACATATTTGTGGACAAAAGATATTTTTATGGATTTGTTAAAGTTTGGTTTTCTAATTTTCTTGTTATTGGAGAACAAGGTTGTCCTCAGATTTGGTGACATTTGTATTGACTAGGAGGGATGGTTTTTACTTCAGGATTTCTAAATTTGATAAGGTTACAGGACACAAATATTATCTCTCATATATGTTGATGATTCATCTTTGATCTTGTGGTTTATGCTACATTCATTTTCATTTAATAATTTTCAATGTAAAATTGTTCAGTGATAATAGATATAGTTTTAATGTGTTATTACTAGGAAGCAATTTTCAGGTCTGAAAATTAGTCAATTAAAATTTCATGTAAAAATTGACAAAAATGTCCCAAGAATGCTGAAAAAAAACCTGAGTCCAAGGATTGGGGATTACCTTCACAAGACTCATCCCTTGGAAACAATCACTAAAGGACAAACCCAAAACCAAATCTAGGTGTACAAACCCTAAAGAATAGATGATGCCTCCCAACAAATAGACTGTGGAAAAACCCCGGATGGGGTGTCAGCAGGAATACATGATTAAACCAAATCTAGGTGTACAAACCCTAAAGAATAGATGATGCCTCCCAACAAATAGACTGTGGAAAAACCCCGGATGGGGTGTCAGCAGGAATACATGATTAATCATCAGGGGGTGGGAGGTGAGGCCAGTTGGAGGCTCAAACCTCCAAAACGGCGTTTGGCAATCGCCCTCTTTAACCTCTATGGTCTAGGAAATTACCACTGCAGGCATCTACAGCTGGTGGAAGGGTTATTGCGCCTTGTTAGTGGTATAGGAAATGCGATGGAGATTAATACCAGGAACATTTCGACTACAAGATCAATTAAAATACACCCTTGAAAATGTAAGATCAATTAAAATACACCCTTGAAATTGTACTCGTGCAATGACCCTGACATGAGGAAGAGAGATCTTTATCAATGGAATACGGGCTCGATATTACTCTAGCACTGGAATCCGTTGGTTCTGGTCGAGGCATTTTCATTCCTCCCTCTTTGGACCTACAAGCATATCTATGCACATTATGATGCGTATTTCTCTCAGAGGTCGTTCTTGTGAAGGAAGCGACTCATGACGATGGATGGACATGCATTATGAATAAATGGAGCTCGCAATCCTGACCCAATACCATTCATCCATGAACTCTCCAGTCCAAAATGAAGAACCAAGAAGAGATCCCCACATGTAGGAGGCAACAGTCCCTTCGGGTTGCATAATTGAATGGTTTGATGATGAGGGTAATTCTTTGGCATTTGAAGCACAACCCGTCACAGCATGAGAAATAATGAACAAGAGTCAGAGCTCCACTTGGGAAGGCCTCGATACTGACCATCTGGGTGTTTTCTTTCCCATCCCTTTGCAGTCTATGCTAGAAGCTCGAATCTATAGAAGCTCCTCAAGAAATTTTGAATTGAAGGGAGAGCTCTTCCACCTGGTTTTTGAGACTCGTTAGGAAGTAGTTGATTTGAAGCATAAAATGGAAAAACTCGATCAAATGATTTCTTAGTTGGTGTCTCTGCATGCTCATCCAAACCTCGTCAGGACGACGCTATCTATGTCTTTCCTGGATTCCATCATCTTGAATGTGCTTATTCCTATGCCTGCATGCAGCCCCAAAGTTCCTCCGAGTGGAGAAGTGTTGCCTATAGGATAGTCCTGGTCGCTGGCTTTTTTCTAGTTTCTTTTATAGTTTCGTATTTCATGACTTAAATAGTGCAACAATTTTGTTAATTCCATATTTTCTTAGAGATACCAACTCATTCGAGATTAAACTATTATATTTTTTTACCCCATGGGATTACAATTATTTTGCATCAAACTGGAGCTCCGTTGGTTTCCTCTCAAGGAACTACAAAGTCTAGCAAGCTATCTACACAATTTCACTATTTTATGGAGGGTAATATAATGTTTACTAATTTACCAAAATTATTTTGCATTTGGTTTCCTCTCAAGGAACTACAAAGTCTAGCAAGCTATTTACACAACTTCACTATTTTATGGAGGGTAATATAATGTCTATTAACTTACTAAAAAAAATCGAAAAAAAAAACACCAAAATGACCAAGGTGGAAAAGGGAGTCCTACCTAAGTAAGAAGACCACCATGCCTCCCAAGAATCATGAAAGTGAGAAGGACGCTCAGTATCTCCACTATAGTGAGCAATCTAGGAAACCAAATCAAACCAAGAATCCAGTAAAAACCATATGCATGCAAGGAAGAATAATGAAGGGAACAAAACTCACCACAAGTAATCAATTTTGCATGCAACATATCAAAGCTTGCATCCTTGCAAATCGTTTCCATGCACATAGATGTATTTACTTCACATGCCAGTCCATCTGATTCCTAAATGGGATGTTAATTCTTGAGACATAAACATTAAAAGATGTGGAATCAGTAAACCCATTTGATGCACCTCAGAGACCTGTAGCAATTCTAACACCTACAAAACTATATTATTCTATCAGAATGCACAATGGAACTTATATTCAAACATACAACATACAATTCATTTACTATTGTTAAGACTGAAATAGAAGAATTTTAATTACGTCCACAAGAACACAAATAGGTTATGAATCCTTGCCTTCATTATTGCTTTCGGAATGCCCCTTATTACAATGTAATTGAGGAATACATCTTTCTCACTAAACTAGAAATGATGCAGTGTGTTGTTCTTCTGCATATTATATTGTCTCTTCTAAATCTTGTTCTTGGTGGTTATCTTAGTCGCTTCAAATAGAACTGAGGGAAACCTTCCTTTCTTCTGGCTCGAATCTAACCCTAATATCTTCCTTCCTCCCCCTTTTTATGTTGTTCATGTTATTTTATTTGTTTCCCTTTCCACTGGGAAGATGAATAGTCATGATTGTTTGTTTCCCAGATGTTTTCCAATTCAATTTCGTGTCCTCTTCCTTCACCAATGATTTCCACTTGGAACTTAATATTCATGAGCTACGTGGATGGAATCAACACGTTGAGTAGCAACATAAAATTTCCAACTCAAATCCTATAGCACAAGTTGCAGCATAGGATTTGCAACGAGTTGCAACACCAATCATGTAGCATGGAGTCACATCATAGGATTTGTAGCGAGTTGCAACACTAATCATGTAGCATGGAGTTGTAGTGTAGGAGTTGAAGTGAGTTGCAACACTGTCAAATTTAACAAGGAGTAGCAACACGGAATTTTGAGTTGAGTAGAGTTGCAACCATCCTTATTCGTCCTAAATTAACTTGAACAAACTATAAATTTTTTTGGATGATGCATTTTTCCCAGAACTAAAGATGCTCCTACATCATAAACCCTTGGTAAGAAAAAAATGAGCTCTCAGGTCATGTGCTCATTTTTCCAGAGGATGAAGATTTTCGCAGGTGCCTTATTTTTTCTTCGGAAACCCACGTTGCATACTTAGATCCTCTATTTTTCCATTTGACCGAATATTCTAGATATTCCTTGTTGCAAGTTTTTCTACCAATCCTTGTGGCCAAATTTTCTTCTATTTCATCAACTCGCTTGAATGGTATTTGTTCCCATCTGTCCAGAGTAATTTCATCATCATAGTTTTCTCCTTCATGGAATTAATATAGATCAACAACATTGAACCTTGGAGATATATCGAACTTGTCCAGAAGTTCAAACTAATAAGGATTATGTGAAATTTTCTTCAAGATTTTGAACAACCATATTTTTTTATACTTAAGTTTGTTATAAGTACCTCTGTAAAATCGTTCCTTTCTCGAGTGAACCATGACTAACTCACCTTCTTTAAATATTTTATGTCTTCGATGTAGGTCTACCCTCTGTTTATACTTTTTATTTATTTATTGTAGTTTCTGCTTCACCTACGCATGAAATTCCTACATAATATCTGCAAAATCACTAGAATCAACACTCATTTTATCTCCTAGATCCAGTAAATCAACCAAATATACCACCCCCTTAGGTGACCTTCAATAAAAAAAATTGAATGGGCTCTTCCTTGTATATTTTTTCATTGAATCATTGTAAGCGAATTCAACTTGTGCCAATATTTAATCCCATTGTCTAGGATTTTTTCCACTCAAACTTCTCAATAAGTTTCCTAAAATTTGGTTCACCACCTCGGTCTTCCCATCTGTTTGGGGATGATAGTTTGAACTGTATAGAAACTTAGAACCCAACCTTTTCCAAAGTTTCCTCCAAAAGTGACCAATAAATCTCATGTCTCTATTTGAAGTAATACTCTCGGTAGGCCATGTAACCATACCACTTCTCTAAAAACCAAGGCAACCACTTCACTAGCATCACATGTCTTCTTACATGCTACAAAATATGTCATTTTTGAAAACCGATCTACTACTACCATCACATAATCATACTTCCTTTTTGTCATAGGAAGTCCCAAAAAAAATCCATGCTTACATCTTCCCATGGTCTTTCATGTACCGACAATGGAGTGTAAAGTCCAATATTATGACTTCTACTCTTAGCTAATTGACAAATTCTACAACACTGAAAAAATTTCATAACATCTTTGATGATATTGGGACAAAAGCATCATTCTTTCACCAATGATGTGGTTTTTTCCATGCCACAATGTCCTCCTAAACCGCCACTGTTAAACTCTCCAATGAGGTTCAACTGTATTGAACTCTGTCGAATACATAATTGTTGTTTGTTAAACAAGAAGCCTTCTTGAATGTGGTATTCTAAGAAGGGTGTTCTTTCCATACTCCATGGTTCTCTGCATTCCTTCCAAGCTGATGCAAAGTCTGCATCCTCTTCATACGACCCTTTTACACATTCCAAACTTACCACTGCAACTGACACAGTGTTTAGCAATATTGTCCTTTGAATAAATGCATCAACAACCTTGTTTGACTTCACTGACCTTTGTTTCAAAAAAAATGTATAACTTTGTAACAATTCTACCCATTTAGAATGTTTATGATTCAATTTACCTTGGTTTTTAATGTACTTACCCATTTAGAATGTTTATGATTCAATTTACCTTGGTTTTTAATGTACTATAACACCTTGTGGTCAGTAAACAAAAAAAAATCCTTTGGAAGTAAGTAATGTCGCCACCTTTTCAGGGCCTACATGATAGCATAAAACTCTTGATCATAAACATAGTATTTATTCCTCATTTTGCTCAACTTTTCACTGAAAAATGATATCGGTATACCTTCTTGGCTCAGAACTGCTCCAATTGTTGTTCCACTTGCATCACAGTCTACCTGAAATACCTTATTGAAATCTGGAAGTGACAATAATGGATTTTTTGTCACCTTCTTTTTCAAATATTTAAATGAATTTGTTGTTGTTGTTGTCCACTGAAATGTGTCTTTCTTCATGCATTCAGTAAAAGGCGCACAATTCTGACTGAAATTTCTAATGAACATCCTATAGAAACTTGCCAATCCATGGAAAATTTTCAAGTCAAGAGTGCATTTAGGTGTCTACCAATCTAATCTTTCTTTTACCTTCTTAGAGTCCATCTTTAAACCTTCTTTGGAAACCACCAAACCCAAGTATACAAGCTTCTTTTGTAAAAACATACACTTCTTTGGAATTATCAACAATGCCTCCTCTTTCAATCATTATAACACCTTCTTTATGTGATGCATATGTTCCTCTTTGATCCTGCTAAAAATCAGAATGTCATCTAAATATACGACAATAAATTTTCCCAAAAACGGTTTCAAAACTTTTTTCATCAGCCTCATGAACGTGCCAGGTGCATTAGTTAAACCGAAGGGCATAAATGACCACTCAAACAATCCATATTTTGTCTTGAATGTTGCCTTCCATTCATCACCTTCCCTTATCCGGATTTAATGATAACCACTTTTCAAATAAAGGAAACCTATACTTAATGGTGATTTTTCATATTGCCACAGTCTACCCAGCAATAGATGAAAAACATCCATGGGAATTACATCACAAAGTATTTCATCTTTATACCCTCCTATTTTAAACTCAACTAAACATTGTTTAGTGACATTTACCTTATGTCCTTTTTGTAGCCATGAAACTCTGTATGGACTTGGATGTTCAATTGTCTCCAACTCCAGATTTTCTACCATCTCTGTAGAAACAAGATTATCTATGCTACCACTATCCACAATGACTTTGCATGCCCAATCTTTGGTTTTGCTAGTCCGAAAAAGTCAGTTCCTTTGGACCAAACCCTCCACCTCTTTTTCTGGTATTAAGAGAACCTTCCTCATCACCAGTGATCTTCTGCCTTCAGCATCCTCTGCCTCAACATTCTGCCTCTATGCTTCGGCAATGTGAATTTCACCACATTCTTTCTTATTATCTGGACATTCATAAGACTTGTGTCCATTCTTTCCACATGTGAATCATTTTATTACTCCACCTCTTCCTCTTCCTCTACCTCTGGTACGAGGAAAAATGTTTCCATCAGCATACTGAACTTTTTGTTTGGTATGCTACCCTCTCTGTGAACTTCCACCTCTCTCAGTTTGCATCTAAGGTTTCTTCCAGTCTTCCTTGGGTTTTTGATTTCTATCCTGGGCAACTGATTTGCCTCTGGGCTAAATTTTTCCTCGACCTCATTGACCTTGCTTTCGGCTCAGCTTCTCTTCAGCTTTTAGAGCCATTTGATAAGCATC
>CBVK0102884277.1:0-15647 GCA_900067695.1 Picea abies | reverse complement strand
TGGTACTGCTGGCAGGACAAATCTGGCTGAGAAGGAAAAGAAGGGTCCTCCAGGACCATGCTCAGGTAGCTCCTGCTCTCGGTACTCCATGTCTAGGATCATGTGGGCCTCGAGACATGATCTCCTAGTTATCCCTAGATATCAGGGATAACAGGATTCATGGGTTTGGTGATGGGTTTTGCGGGTTTCAGTTGAGGCTTCACACCCACAAGAAAGTCTAATTTTATGTTGACTTGTGGAGGGGCTTCTATGATGACCCCTAAGGATTGTATATAAAGGAGAGAGTTCATTGTGACATTGCATAGTGTAGAATGTGTGGAAACATGATGAAGCTAGCATAAGTGAGTCTGCACTTGTGCTAGCAGGCTTGGTGATTTCAACAAAGGGAAATTATGCATGGTGGCAAATTTGGCCTAGGAGAGCGGAAACCTAATAGAGCGAATTGTACGGAGGTGTCTGTACAAGTTCTCTGTACTTGTACGCGGATTGCAATGGGAGGAATCACGTAAATACGCAGGTTACAGGTAGGCACAGTCGCGTATGTACACAGGTTGTTGGAAAGTAAATCTCCTATATGCGGGTTGCAGTGGAGAAAATTGCGTATGTACGTGGGTTGAAGTAAGGTGAATTGCGTACATCCGTACAAGGTCTTCTGGGCAGGAGCAAGTCTGTACAGGCTGATGAGGTAACATCAACAGGGCATACAAGTGGTCTGCAACAGATTTGTGGGCAGAGGAAATTTCCAGGTTTGGTTTTCTTGTTTTGAGAGGACAAGGTTGTTCTCAAATTCTTGTTATTGGAGGACAAGGTTGTCCTTAGGTTTTGGTGAAATTGTATTGGTTGGGAGGGTTAGTTTTGCCCTCAGAATTTCTGAGTTTGATAAAGTTACAGAACATAAATTTGTGTCTCATGTGTTGATGATTCATCTTTGATCTTGTTGTTTCTGCTGCATATGTTTTCAGTCAATAATTTCAGTGTAAAATTGTTCAGTGATAACAACTAGGGTTTTACTGTTAGATCACTAGGAAGCAATTTTCAGATTAGAAATTAGTCAAATAGAGTTGCATGTGAAAATTGACATGGTAGAGCTTGAGATTTGAAGAGGAGGGGATCATCTTGAGACACTTTCTTGGCTACAACACTGGAAGTGTGTTGTTCTTGTTCTTATTTCGGACAAGTCACAAGTGACAGCTCTAAGAGGGAGCTGTAGCAATATTCAGGGGTTAGTTTTGAGAGGGAGCTACAGTGACGGTTGCAGGTAGCATCAGGTTAGATGGTCTTTGGTTTGAGAGATGGAGTAGACCATCCAGACGAGGAGTTGTGGGCTATTGCAGCTTGGTGGTGTGGTAGGTTGGGAGTTTTGGTGGATTGGTGGAGAGCTCGGTTGGCAGCAGTATGTTGTGTGGTGGGTTGCCAACTCTGAGGATCGACTTCCAATGGCTTGTCATAGTGAATTGCGATGGGTGCAGCTCGGGTGCTTTGGCACAGATGAGATGGCTTCGTGTGGATGACAGGTAGATGAGATAGAGTCTTTATCGGGCCGAAGAGGTGCACATTGTCGAGGTATGACAATGTATGTGGTATTTGACCCAGGAGGATGATGACACTTGCAAAGATGAGTTGTAGAGGTCTAGAGTGGACTAGACTGAGTGTCCAATTGCAGCTTGGGACTGTTTCAGACGAGGACACAAGATCAATTGTAGCATGCATAGACACTGAGAGGTCTTCCTAGGTCTTGGGAACTATTTGTGCAGGGGATCTGTGCACGAGAGACGTTGCTAGGCTAAGTCACCAGACACGTGGACATCGGACATGGAGGACACAAAAACACGAGTATCTGACACGGGCACGACGACCCCCGAAAACAGGGCACAGAGGACACATTATATATATATATATAATTATTTATATATTAAATTATGAATTACACATACAAAAATGAAATAATTAATACAACTGTAAACATTTACATGAATGATGGTGATGATACAAATTCATTATTCAATCATACAACTAATACTAAGTTCTAACTTAGTTACTAACATCAATGATGAATCATGATAAATATTAAAATCATAATGACAAACATTGAAATTTGAAACACACAAGAAATTCAAACCATAAACTGCAGTTTTCTCATTAAGTCATCATTATCAAAATGTGTTACATAGACACCGACTCATGAGTCACTGCTACAAGCTACAAGCTGCACCCTACAAGCTACTATAGGTGGGAATGCCTCTGGAAAATAAAAAATACGGTAGAACTAGATACTAGAACCATAGATGGAAGGATCCCATAGCACAAGACTGTCTCTGGTCACTGTCAGTAGTCCTCTAGCTCCATGTCATCATCATCAAAATCAATGTCATCGCCAATGCTCTCTCCTCCAATCTTCGGCTTCTCTACATGATCATCCAATCCAATCTGTGGAACTAGATCTGCTGCTGTGGAGGACAATCCCTCAAGAGGAATATCATCCTCAAAAGTGATCGACTCTAGCACTGGGTCATTAAGATCCATGTTGGCCAATGCCAACTCAACACTGTCGGCCAAACCCATATCATCAGGAAACACATCCCACATCTTTGTCTTTCCCTTCACCCACTCCTCCCTCTACCTGTAAATAAGATGGAGGTTGGTGTGCACATACACCATTGACTCTGCCTTGGACTGCTCAAGCCTGCTCTTCTTCAAACTGTACAAATTCCCATATGTGCTCCAATTCCTCTCACAACAAGAGGATGAAGTAACCTGAGAGGATCCTCATGGCTAACTCTTGTAGAGGAAGGCATGCTGCCCCATGAGTTTCCCACCAAGCATGGGGCTTCTTAGCTCCCCTGTCTCTAAGCACATCATAGCTAGAAAATCTCCTGTTGGTAGTGGAAAAATCTATAAATCCTACCTCCACCTCATCAAAGGATGCTCTATCCTGATATAGCCGTCCAAATGCTTCCTTCCTCCCTTCTGAAAGCTCATTATCCATGTGAGGTGGGAATCTGAGTGAAGTCCCACCACTGAGCCACCCACTGCTGTAGTATTTGGGATTCAATGAGTGAGCCAAGCAATGCAAAGGTGTGCAATTCTTATTCCACTTGCTGATAAGAATATCCTGTATGGTGGTGAACAAGATCTCTGTTGGTGTCCCATACTCAGGGGACTCATTCTGTAAAATAATGGTCCTCATGGACTCAATCATGGAATCCAAACCCTCATAAACCTCTTCTAGGATGGGCTTGTCCATATTTGCAAATCGTAACAAAGAGATGATAGGGTCCATGATCTTAATGGTAAGATCTACCCTCCCCACCAAGCATCATCTAACACTGTATCCTTGACCTTTTTTGAAGAAGCTTAATCCGTCTTTCTCCAAAAAGACCAAAACTCTAAAATAACCATGGACCCAAGAGTGAACTTGACCTCCCTCAACCTCTTAAGCATGATGAATGAGGAGGAAAACTGCGTATCTGCAACCATCAACAATGATAGTTGTGTGTACTTTTTATAGATTGTGAGGGCATTGTATGGTTTTGTACAAAATTGCGGATATGACGTGCATCCTCAACAAGACTTCCGATCCATGTCACATCTAAAGCAATGGATTTAAGTGCTAAATTCAAGGAATGAATAATGCAAGGTGTCCAAAATATTTGTGGATATTTAAGCTTTCACAACCATGCCAACAACCTTGCAAACAGGTGCATTATCTGTAATAATTTGCACACAAGAATCAACACTCACATCTTTAATAACTTTAATGAACAACTCACCCATATATTGTGCATCCTTGTATTTTTCAATAGCATCCACCGCTTTCAAGAAAACTGGTCCATTCAAGGAAGACACCATGAAGTTGATGAGTGGATGGCGTGCTGCATTTGTCCATCCATCTGAAACAATACTAATACCAGATGAGGGTCAAGCTGCTTTAATAGGCTCTAGCATTTTATCCACCTGCCTCTCTGCCTTAACCAACAATGTGGTTCTAAGCCTCTCTAAACTAGGAGGCATGTACCCTGCTGGAGCCCCTTGAGTTAGACCTCGACACATCTCAATAAACAAATGAGACCATGCAACATTAAATGAGATGAGTTGAGACAGAAAAAAAACCCAATGGTAAGATCCAACTTGTTGAGATTTGTGTACCTTGGGAAGTGGTCCCCTTGTGTTTGTGAGCTTCTAAACACAAGTGGGAAGTACTATGTACCATGTGCCTTGTACTTTATGTCTAATTTCACTTTGACTTAGGAGATTGAAGTCAAAAGTGAAATTTGGTCATTTTAGCCTAAATGACTATTAATTCACTTTGTGCGTGAATTATGAGACATAAAGTGAACTTAGGGAACGTAACCCAAAGTGGGTTTGTGAGTGAGATTATTGTGGGATGATCTCAACCTTTGATTAGAGATGAGATGGGATGATCTAATCCACTCATCTTTTAGGTTTTCTTATGGAGGTTCAAGAGGGGCGCATAGGGCAAGGAGAGGCTCATTCACTCTTATGTTCGTTTGGAGAGTTTGAGAGAGAGCATTGAGGAGAGGATGGTGGCTATGGTTGAGGAAAGCTTGGGTGCCTCCTTTCATGGAGGTTCCATGGAGGCTTATGTTGAGTTTTTGTACCTTGGGAGGTGTTCCCCATGTGTTTCTGCTCTCCTAAACACATGTGGGAAGTACTATGTACTTTGTGCCTTGTCCTTTGTGTCTAATTTCACTTTGACTTAGGAGATTTAAGTCAAAAGTGAAATTTTGTCATTTATGCCTAAAATGACTATTAATTCACTTTGTGGGTGAATTAGAGACATAGAGTGAACTTAGGGAACTTAACCCAAAGTGGATTATTGAGTGAGATTCTTTTGGAGAGATCTCAACCTTTGATTAGATGGCAGATGGGATGATCTCAGCCATCCAATACTTAGGTTTCCTTATGGAGGTTCAAGAGGGGCACAAAGGGCAAAGGAGAGCTCATTCACTCATTTTCTCACTTGGAGAGTTTGAGAGAGAGCTTGGAGATGAGGTTTATTGCATGAGGTGAGGATAGCTTGGGCGCATGCTTTCATGGAGGGAGGCATCTAGCTTGGAGCTTGGTTTATTTATTGAGGAGCTTTCATTGTTGTGGAGGGCGCACTTGTTGAGGAAGGTGCAACAGCAGTGGGGAGGTCTTACACCTGTCAGATTGCAGTGGGATCAGTTTTAGAGGGAGGCCACACATCAAAGCTTCATTCCTGTGGAGGGGTTTTCCATTTTGAGCTCACAGTTTGCATCTGGAGTAGTTTTGGTGGTTTTGAGAGCATTTATGGGGGGCGCTTGGACTTGTATTTCAGCTTGGATCAAGCTACTATTGTATCAGGTTCTTTTATATTTTGTACTTGTTGTATTCCACCACTCACTTTCCTCATATATAGACATATATCCCAAACTGGTTTTCCCTGGGGGGGTTTTATCCAGGGTCATGTTGACCAAAAATACCTGTGTACAAAATGATGCATGTTAGTTTTTTAGATCTGCTTGTTTTCAGCTGTAAAGATCACTAGGTGTGTTGTATTTATTTTAGTATGCATGTTCTAACTTTTGGTTACTAAAACTACATGCTAGAGCACCTAAAATTGCAAGAACAACCGTAACTAATCAGCAAGAAGTTCCTGAACTGTTGGCTGTCCTAAAACAGTAACAAAACATTTACATAACAGTGGAAACTTAGAGCCAATCTGTGGTCAAAGACAGACCCAGTTGGCAGCTTGATAGGACCTGGAAAATCTTCATGGTATCAGAGGTGAGATGGCTGATTTTTGAGCACTTTGGACAACACATGTGTTGGCTGTCATATACATCTTCTTGGCAGATTTTTGTGGACAACAATTGACTCATTCAGTGGTTGTTAGTGGGCAGATTTTTGTAGAGGACAATTGGGCAGTTTTGATAGTTTGTCGTCAGTCTCTTTTCACACCTACGGAGTAGGAGTGAGGCCGATTTGACTCGACCTCTTTTCACACCTATTTTGCTAGGAGTGAGGTCGGAGTTCGCTTGCCTCTTTTCACACTTGTGTTGACAAGAGTGAGGCAACATTCCTTTGCAGTTTGAACATCAGTTGGGAGTGCAGTTTGGCAGACATGTCAACATCTCAGATGTGTGTTGAGGACAGGCTAGCTGGGGCTAGCAATTGGTCGCCTTGGAAGGCCAGGATGGTCTTTGTCTTAGAGGACCTCGAACTATGGGACATAGTTGAGGCGCCTGTTCCTGTTCTTCCTGTTATTGCTCCCATCTTGTTGGCAGAGTTCAGGAAGAGGAACAACAAGGAAAAGAGGACCATTTGTGATGCAGTTCGTGATCATATCATACCCCATTTGATTGGGAAGACTTATACATACAAGATGTGGACATCTCTATGTAAGTTGTATGAGAGCTCCAATGAGAACCGGAAGATGGTTCTTCATGATCGACTCAAGGGCATTTGCATGCTCAAGGATGAGTTGGTGACTTCATTCCTTGGTTGCTACACTCAGATCAGAGATGAGCTTGGAGTCGTCGGAGAGGTGGTGGATCGTAACTCTTTGGTGAGGCAAGCTATGAATAGCTTCACCAAACTGTGGGGTCCATTTGTTTGAGGTATTGTTATTAGGCAGGTCATGCCTACATGGGAGAGGATGTGGGATGACTTCGTCTAGGAGGAGATTAGACTTGTGGTAGAGGCCTCTGGACAGCAGCAACAACAGACTGGTCAGGGTGATGAGGATCTTGCTCTTTGGATAAAGGGCAAGAAGAAGGCCGATCGTGGGGGTCGGCAGGGTCCCAAGTTTGGGGCCTTGTTATCCCCCACTTTTAGGGATAACTAGGAGATCATGTCTTGAGGCCAGACATGGAGTACCGAGAGCCAGATCGACTTGAGCATGGCCTTGGAGGGCCCATCTTTTCTCCCTTTCAGCGCCTCCACTTTGTCAGCAGCAACAACATCCATCACCTTCGGCTTGGTCCTGTATCAGAGATGGTTCTTGCTCCATGAGGTAATGAGTTCGGCTATCATGGTATGTGTCACTCTGATCCTCAAAACCTTTGAATATGTGCATTTATTCCTTTTGTTTCTAACAAATGCTTGGATCTTATACTTGTCCACTTGACCATGTCTGGGGGGAATGACAGGATGCCCTAGTAAGCCTGTGCCCATAGGTTTTGAGTTGCTACTGGGGGGATTTCTGAAAAGTCATCGTTCGCTCCCGTCATATTACCACTTTTTCATCTTGCTTCTCGCTCATCCACCCCATTACACTGGTTCAGGCATTGGGTTGGCCAATTATTTAAGGTTTGCAACTTGCCTTGTGGGAAGAAGGGGCTAAAGGACTAGAGGTTAAAAGTAGCTGGCAAAAGATAAAAGCCTAAAAATAAAACCTCGAGATGCTTCGCCCAGGGATCCTCGAGAAAGCAGTAAAAGCTTCTCAGCAAGAAACAAGAGGGACCCATAAAAAATAATAAAACAATACCTAGTCAGAGGATAGGGGGCTTGATCACGAGCCATCTTATTAGGTCCATGGGTACCTAGCAGTATGACACTACTAGCAGCTGGTTACCACGCCAGGGTAGTGGCTCTTGTTTGCATGGCCAAGAGAAAGGGGGTCTCATCACGAGCCAACCTTCTCATTTTTGTGAAAGTACTTGTGGGTAACATTGCCACCACCGGTCACCACGCCAGGGTAGTTTCCCTTGATTAGCTTCTTGAAGAAAAAACAATAAAGAATAAGGAATAAAAGGCATAAATGGGCTTGGAAACATTTTCATCTAGGACAGATGCAACTCGCCTTCTACAAAGGCACCCACAGGTAAGCCCTGCATTTCCCTGCTTTCACTGCACCCCTTGTCAGGGCATCCCTTATCCACCTCACCCATTTTCATGACTTGGATTTAATCTCTTTCGGAAACATCCCTTTTCTAGTGGACACTAGCCCAATAGGACGCCCTGTCACCTCCTCGAAACTTGTATTGCATATTTGTATAATGTCTTTGAGCACTTGATTGGGGTAAAAGGGGTTTTATGCACGTGTTTAATAATATTGATGATGAGTTGTGATTGACATTGCTATGATCCCTGTGACTTATGAGCCCATGGAGGGCGTAGCTGTTGACGTGCAGGATCATGCCCAACAGACAAGTACTACATTGGACAAGTACACATGGGGAGATGATTAGTTCATACCTCCATGGGGTTGAAGAGCCCACCAGATGGATGCTGAGACCCCAATAGGGGGCAGAGACAGGACAGAGGGGTTTACACCGGAGAAGAGTAGGACGTTCCACAGAGGCACCCTGGCAGAGCCTTACCTAGGGGGGGTTGTGCCCTCTTCATTGGAACATTGGCCTTGGAAGGCCCAGGATGTCACCCAGTAGGCTCATGACGTCATCCAACTTCATGGACTTTTTGGGAGACAGTCATGACAGTTTGGCACGTGTGGCAGGTTGGAGAAGCCTAGGGAGGGCTAACGTTTTGCTCCAGGAGGCTGCATTTTCCCTAGAAAGGGCTAACTTCACCCTAGAAGGGGCATGACGTCTTGCTTTTGCTTGATTAGGGTTTTAATTTATGACATTTAATGTAAAACAATATTATTGTGTATTTTGGCCTTGTCAAGCTTTTGATGACCTAAAATTTAATTAAGGTCATTGGTATGGTATATATTGAGGGTTTGCACTCTCATATTTTGATCATCTTTGACTCACATTAGTGAGTTCTGAAATTTGCGCCCTATTCTAGGGTTTTGGCTGAAATTTTGAGGCGCACTTGTTGAAGGAAGACTTTTCTTAGCATTTTTGGCAATTCTTCTTGGTGGAAGGTTTACAACTAGGGTTTGGCTACTTGAATGAATGGTTTATGTAAGTGAATTTCTGCAACACTTCTTGATTGAATGGTTATAGTATTATTTACTTGCATTTGTTATTATAATTTGCTGCATTAAAATCCTAGGTGACAAGCACATGCAAAGGTCCTTGTCTCATGTCCCTACCAAGTTAAGAGCTGTTTTGATTTGCTGAAGTAAGATAGAGCCTTGCCATAGCAACACTCTATCTCTACTCTTCTAGCTAGCCGTTTTTTCCTTGTCATTGAGCTAAGGAGGAGGAAAACGCATCAAGGCCTAGGGTTTCTACACCTTGATGAGCTATTTTCCCCTAGGGTTTGCTTGATGAAGCCTTGCCTTAGCAACACTTCACCTTCTAACTCTCTTGTCTTTAGCCCTATAACCTCTTGCTTAAGCTGGCCGATTTCATCTTGCCAATAAGCTAAAGAAGGAGGAGAAAACACTAAGGCCTAGGGTTTCTACACCGTAGTGAGCCTTTCTCCCCTAGGGTTTCATTGTTGAGGCCTTGCTATAGCAACACCTCAACATCCAACCCTCTTGTCTTTAGTTTTATCATTAACATTTAGTACTTCAACCTTTGCAGCCTCTTTTGACTCCATTTGCCCTAGTAGCGCACTGGTCTAAGACCTCTTGTATTGAGTACCTTGATCACAAACAATCTCTAAACATTCTTGAACAACCTCTAACTATTTCTAACCCTAGCCTAGAACTAATCTTACTAACCCTATTGTTGCCGCCACCTTTTATGCTATAAACACCTTTATGCAGCATTCATTTTACCTTTAAAGCAATTGAATGATTGGTTAAGGCATCGTTTCTAAAGTGTTGATATTGTTACATTGATTGCCACTCATCATTAGAGTTTCTTTAGCATTTATTGTGAAGTGATATTGTAATCATTGCTATTGTATAAACATTGATTTACTTCGTCAATATTATTGCCCAATTGCTTATTATTAGAAAGTCATTGATTATATGAAGTACTGACCAACAAGTAAACTTACACATGTATAGTTTCTTTGTTGCTTTGTCTCGGGCAGGTACACTTCTTGGTTACTACTTCCGGTTATCTTTTATCTTTATTGGCCATTAAGTTGGACTTTCTGATCAGGTGGTGACTTGTGAGGGGGAAATTATCACTTAGCCGTTAAGCCTTTGCCTTCTCAAAACCCCAGGTTACCGAGGACGTCTCCCCTGGGCCTTACCTCCCTAAATAGAAAGAGCTATCCCATTGAGGTGATAGTGGTGGGATAGTCTTAGTTTCGCCAGTTTGACCTTCTTCCATCCGTCTTTAGCCTTAACTACAAACTGTGCGATAACAGGCCCCACCACAGGGGAGTGGAGGAGAGAGCAGCAGTGGTCAGAAGAGAGATATGAACAAAATGAAGTGCTTTGTTTGTAAGAAGTTCGGGCACTATGCTGGACAATGCCCCAACAGGAAGAAGAAGAGGGGTGGTACCGCAGCTACAACAGAGGAGGCAGAGTTTCAAACACAGTTTTAGAGAGAGTGTGCTTTCCTCATATGCTGCACTTCAGTTGAGACAACACCCAGTATCTGGTATATTGACAGTGGGGCTTCGAGCCATATGACTGGAGTTAGAGAGCATTTGACTGATCTCAGAGACATTGAGGTCAGTATAGAGATTGCTCTCGGAGATGACACATTGGTCAGAGTTGCTGGGATTGGCACAGTTACCTTTCAGAGAGATAACATGGCACCTATATCGTTCGGGGACGTTCTCTATGTCCCTGGGCTGAAGAAGAATTTGATTTCGGTTTCCACCCTCTGGGATAGAGGTCTTGAGGTGACTTTCAGAGGCACCAAGGTACTCATTCATCCTCGGGGGTCTTCACTTACCTCAAGACAAGTGATTAGAGTGAGGGATGGGAAACTGTTCAGATTGCTTTTTCAGCCTCTTCATGCATTGGTAGCGAGCAACGACAACAACAAACAAATATGTAAGTTATGGCATTGTAGGATGGCCCACCTAGATCATGGAGCTCTCGAAGGACTAAGAGAGGTTGTGACCGGAGTGCCACAGATCAGTATAGAGCATCAAGATGTTTGTAGAGGGTGTGCGCTTGGTAAGTTTACCAAGGCCTCATTCCCTAGCAGTGACACTAGGTCAGCTGGGATACTGGATTTAGTACACACGGACGTGTGTGGGCCCATGTTTGAGAGGTCCTTGAGTGGTTGTGAGTACTATCTCACATTTATTGATGACTACTCAAGGAAGACTTGGATCTATTTCCTGAAGGCCAAGAGTGAGGTCTTCACACGGTTCCAAGAGTTCAGAGCTCTTGTGGAGAACCAATCTGGAAAGAGGATCAAAGTCTTGCGGTCGGAGAACGGGGGAGAGTATTCCTTGGGACAATTTGTAGACGTCTGTGCCCAGCATGGAATTAGAAGACAGATGACCGTACTATACAACCCCCAACAGAACGGGGTTGTCGAGAGGAAGAACCGGGCTATTACTAGTGTAGCGAGATCCATGCTGCACGATCATAGTTTGCTTTTGTACTTATGGCCAGAGGCATGTGCTATTGCAGTTTACCTGCAGAACAGGAGCCCCCACAGGATATTGGGAAGATGACTCCTGAGGAGGCCTTCACTGGTAGGAGGCTCGATGTTGAGCACATCAGGATCTTTGGGTGCTTGACCTTTTCTCATGTCCCCTCGGAGAGGAGGACAAAGCTAGACCCCATAGCCCAACAGGTGATTCTAGTTGGATACTGAGAGGTGTCCAAAGCCTATCGCATCTACATTCCGCCACTTAGGAGAGTGGTGGTGAGCAAAGATGTTAGATTTGAGGAGGATGGGGCTTTTCAAAGATCTCTAGAGTCGAGAGTCAGACTTGAGGAATAGAAAGCAGAGAGGTAGTGATGATGAGAACCTGGCCCAAGCTGCAAATTCTAGGAAGGGCAAAGGAAAAGGTTCCATAGCGGGAGAAGCATCTCCAGAGTAGTGGAAGAAGAAGGACCTTAGCAAGGTCAGGTGTTTTTCTTGTCATAAGCTTGGCCACTATGCTTCACAATGTCCACGACGGAAGAAAGGGAAGCAACATGCATCATCATCAGAGGTGGATGAGGTTGTAGAAAGGCTTCAAAGGGAGTTCTTATTGGTCTCCTCCCTTTCTGGTATAGTTTTCAATAGTGGGACTTGGTTGGTGGATAGTGGAGCTTCTCGTCATATGACAAGATCATAGGAGTCACTCACCAGTTTGGCAGAGGAGGACTCAAGATTGCAGGTGGAGCTTGGTGACAATGCCAAGTATGCAGTCGAGGGAGTTGGGATAGCTTCATTTCAGCTGATGTTCGGGAAGCCTCTTTGGATGAGTGATGTGTTGTGTGTCGGGGTTGAAGAAGAACCTACTTTCTATCTTAGCTATGGAGGAGAGAGGGTATGTAGTGGCATTCTCAGGTGGACAGGTTCTTGCATGGCTGAGAGGATTGAGAATTAACTTAGCAGAGGTCATTGGTGTTCATGATGGTGGTCTTTACAGGTTGACAGGATAGCCAACCCAGGCCTTGTACATGATAGTGATAGTCTATGCGAGCTTTGGCACAAGAGATTGGGACACTTGCATTACAGGACTTTGCCAGTGCTGAGGAGGATGGTTACAGGTCTTTTAGAGTTTGGAGCAGAGCACCAGGGTGTATGTAGGGGTTGTGCACTTGGAAAGAATGCCAAGGCTTCTTTTCTGAGCAGTGATAGTAGGTCAAAGCGGATCTTGGATCTAGTACATTTAGATGTGTGTGGACCGATGCCAGTTCCATCTTCGAGTGGTTACTTGTATTATGTGACCTTAATTGATGATTATTCCAGGAGGACATGGATCTTCTTCATGAAGACCAAGGATGAGGTCTTCAGTTGATTTAAGGAGTTCAGGGCTCGGGTGGAGAATCAGACAGGGAAGAAGATCAAGGTCTTGAGGTCAGATAACGGGGGCGAGTATACCTCCAACAACTTCAGGGGTTTCTACAAGGAGGGAGGGATCAGGAGGGAGCTGACAGTGCCCTTTCAACTCACAACATAATGGGGTTGCAGAGAGGAAGAATCAGACCATAGTTGAGGCTGCCAGGGTGATGTTGCATGACCATGATCTACCTATGTTGCTTTGGGAAGAGGCGTGTAACACGATAGTCTATGTTCAGAACAAGAGTCCTCATAGGATCTTGGAGGATAAGACTATTGAGGAGGAATTCAAAAGAGTAAGAGCAGAGATAGATGGTGAGGAGGATGAGACTTCGAAGGTTGAGGAGAGTACATGTCCATCCCGTACAAGGGTTTAGTCTTCAGACCAGGAGGAGTCAATGGATCGAGTGGACCCTCCTAGTGATGAGGACATGAAGCCTAGATGGCTTTAAAATACTTTGAGAGATGCAGAGAGGCATGCGATACCCAGGGGCACTTTCAGGGAGTGCAGGCCTCCGCAAAGGTTTTTGAGTTATGTGGCACTTATGAGTAGCATCATTGATTTTGAGCCTTCCAGTTTTGAGGAGGCAGGAGACCAGCAAGTATGGAAGGATGTCATGATGGAGTATCAGTCCATCATGAAGAATGATGCGTGGGACAGTTCCAAGACCAGAAGGGAAGTTTGTGGTGACTTCCAAGTGGATCTATAAGATCAAGCATGCTACAGATGGTAGCATCGAGAAGTACAAGGTGAGGTTCGTGGCGAGAGGGTTCTCCCAGAAAGAGGGAGTGGACTATGAGGAGACTTTTTCTCTAGTCGCCAAGTATACTTCTATCAAGGATGTTATTTCTCTTTCTTCGGTTATGGGGTGGAGGATACATCAGATGGATGTGAAGACAACATTTCTCAATGGTGTGATTGAGGAAGAGGTGTACCTAGAGAAACCTCAGGGCTTTGAGGTACGTGGGAGGGAGTCCCATGTTTGCAGGTTGAAGAAAGATTTGTACGGACTTAAGTAGGCACCTAGGGCATGATACTTGAGGATCAACGAGTATTTGCAGAGAACGGGCTTCACCAAGACTGAAGCGGATCCCAACCTATATCTCATACATGTTGGTGAGGATCCTCTTATATTGGTGATGTATGTTGATGATCTGTTCCTCACAGGAGCAAAGAAGCTCATTGCCAATTGCAAGAGGGATTTGGCTTCGGAGTTCGAGATGAAGGATATTGGATTGATGCATTACTTCTTGGGATTGGAGGTGTGGCAGCAGTTGGGCGAGATCTTCCTCGGATAGGGGAAGTATGCAGTTGAGATGCTAAGGAGGTTCAGGATGATGGATTGTAAGTCCATGACTACACCTATGATCACCAATCTAAAGAAGCTGGGGGCTTCGGATTTAGATTTGGTGGATCCCACAATGTACATGCAGTTAATTGGTTCGTTGATGTATGTGGTCAACACCAAGTCGAATATTTGGTTTGTTGTCAACACCTTGAGCCAGTTCATGGTTGAGCCGAGGCAGGTGCATTGGGTAGTAGCGAAGCATGTGCTCAGGTATCTTTGGGGTACAATTGGATTTGGTTTGAGATATGTCGGGTGTGATGGAGTGAGGCTGCATGGATATTTAGACTCAGATTGGGCAGGTAGTGTAGTTGACGGTAAGAATACTTCTGGTGGTTGCTTCAACCTGGGATCAATAGCGGTTTTTTGGTTCAGTAGGAAACAAACTTCCATGGCACTCAGTTCAACAGAGGCAAAGTATATGGCATCTATTTTGGCGAGTTGTGAGGCTATTTGGCTTTGCAGGCTTCTTGCAAGGTTATTTGGTCATGTGTTGGAGCCTACGACAATTTACTATGACAATCAGAGTTGTATCAAACTCTCAGAGAATACAGTGTTTCATGACAGGTCGAAACACATTGAGATCAGATACCAATTCATTAGAGACAGGTGCAGAAGGGAGTTGTGAAGCTCTAGTACATTTCCACAAATGAACATATTGCAGATATTCTCCCCAAACCCCTAGTGAAGGGGAAGTTTGTCTACATTAGAGACAAACTAGGAGTGGTGGAAAATACCTCCCTTGCTAAGAGGGAGTGTTGATGTTTTTGTAACATCGGGGAAGTATTCTCACATTGACCTTGGTGTTGGGCAGGTGGAAATCTTTGTTGGCACTCACATTGCTTTTTTATTTTGTGAAAACCCCTTTTATGTAGAGTTGGGGCTTGGCACCCACTTGGAGGAATAAACAATTCTAATTTAATGTTGAGTTTAGTAGGGGCTTCTAAACTCACTTTTAGATTCCTATAAAAGGAGAGGCAATGTGAGGAGGCACCACACATCTATTTTTTTTGTCATTATGTGTTTGGCATGAGTGAGTGAGCACTCCTGCCAAAGGGGATTGAGGAGGAAAATTTCAGCAAGGAGGATTTTCACTTTGGTAAATTTGGTCTAGGGTTTTTGGTATTTCTTTTCTCATTTTTTAGCCAAGGAGGAGGAGCCACACGTGTGAGAGAGAGGAGAGGCCGCACACGAGAGGTTGTATGATGCATTAATTGCAGGTCGTACCCAGTGTTTTAAAAACTGTTGAACCGAAACCGAAACCGTTTGGTTTGACCGGTTTGATCGTCGATTGGTTCAAACCGGTCAATAAACCGAACCAGTTGGCCGATTTATGACCAAACCGGCCGGTTTGGTCCCAGAAACCTAAAACCCTCTAAAACCCCCTAAAACCTAAAACATAAGTAACAGAGAAGTACATGGCTCATGTTTTCTCATGCAAGTTGGAGTTGTAAGGTGTTTTGGTGTGCAGTTGAGGGTAGTAATTAAGTGACATTCTCCTTTATCTTTCATTTTCATCCTTTTACTTCAATTTTTAACATTACCATTA
>CBVK0102884276.1:0-12156 GCA_900067695.1 Picea abies | reverse complement strand
AAAATTTAAATATTTTATGTATTTTTTAAAAAACCAGTTCATTGAAACCGGTTCGACCGGTTCATTACCGGTTCCAGTTCAGGTTGGACCCTCGACCGGTTCCGGTACCGGTTTTGGTTTTTAAAACATTGGTCGTACCACATGTGCGAACCTTACGAACAACAACAGAACAACCACACATGCGGGCCGTACGACCATGACATCAGTCGTATGTCTATGACGTCAGCAAAGGTTTCTGCAGATTTGTATGTTCGAAGATTTTTCTAGTTTTTGCTGAAGTTGTAATTTCTCTGAGAGGACTGTTTTGTCCTCAGGATACTTATTCTGAAAATTATTTCTGAGAAATTTTTGTGTCTCATGTGCATGGATGATTTCTCTCTGATCATTGTGCTTCTGCTACAATTTTCTGTCGTAATTTCAGTGTAAAATTATTCTGTGATAATAGCCCTAGTTTACTGTTTGAGGTCACTTGGAAGTAATTTTTCAGATCTGAAATTGAATGCATTAAATGCTTAAAAATTGACAATAATAGCGATAGATAAATTTTTGGTAATCTCTGCCATTCTCAAAAGCTGACAATCTTTCTGGATTATGCATCACAACTATGGCAATTCGAATTTATTAGTCAGACCACCAAAATACCCATTGAAGTTGTCAACAAATAGGAGCAACGACAACTGGGAATAATCATTGCCAACAATACTAGGTGTAGATGTAATCTAATAGACAATATTAAAAAAAACCAAGTTTCCACCATTGTTGAAGTGAGCGTATCGATAGTGTGACCAAGCATAGGGAGCCCCTTCTGCTGCAATGAGAATTGCCTGAAAATTCGTGAAGGTTAAGTTCCATCTAGGAAGAGAAATTGATTGCTCTGAAGCCACCACCACACAGGAAAACTGTAATAACTTATCTGCATTTGCTGTGTCAAAGAAATAAATTAAAATGTGACGCCACAATAATTGCCAAGGTTCCTTGTGAGATCAGGTTGTTGATTGTCACAAGTATAATATGGAGCATCGTGACCAGACCCTATGAAAGGCTTTTCATTAAGTGGAGATACAGTAAGCCTAAGAAAAAAAGTATTCTTTTCCCAATAACCGTACCGAGATTAGCAAGGTGCATATACAATCTAGTATGAACGAGATGTTTAATGCAATGAAGTGCTGATAGAATAATTGAAAAAAATTGAGGTTCATAAAAATGTAAAATTAAAAAATAAATCCAACCATAATAGAAATAAATAAAAGAATATAATAATAAAATAAACCAGCGTAGATCCATCTTAACCTTAAGCCTCAATAAGTTTGTGCCTGGATTTGTTTTTGATCTCTTTCAATGTTTAATAGATCCTGCGTTAAGACAGATCTATGTTGGTTATTATCCAATTTTGAAGTAAAGAAAAATGTGTTAGGTTAATCTTGACTTAGTCAAGGGTGGGTTTGCCATGGGTGGTTTATGGTGGCACATGGTTTTAGCCCATGGTATTCATTTGAAGGAAGCCTATTTAAGTGGTTTATTATTTCCATTGTTATGTGCTTGAGTTGGACGGATTGGCCAAGGTTAATGAAGATATATCTTTGATGTTGGTTTTCCCAGTTAAGGTTTTCCATGGTAAATGTTGGTGTTAATCTTGTGTTTATTTTGTTTTCTCTAGTCTCTCTATTTTCTAGGATTTTAACATGGTATTAGAGCCAGTTTGACTTGGACTCTCTAGCGAGAGTGGTATGATGCTAGGAATCGGGAAGGTATGAGAGAGCTCTGTGAATGTGGTAGTGATGATTGCATTGTGTAAGCATGTGCGTGATAGGTTACTTTGAGCGTGTTACTTTTGTTGATGAGTGGCAAGCTACAAGATAGGGCGTATGCAATTGGAGAGCTTGTGAAGTCATGAGAGATCTCCTCTTGGAGTAAAGAAATTAAGTGAAGGAGTGTAGAATGACTACGGTGTGAAGTGGAAGGCTTGCAAGTTGTGTGATCTAGTTGCTAGTTGTTTCTATGATTGATCGTGGTCATGAGAGGACTTGTTGAAGGCATGGAATAAAAATATGTTTAGTTTTTCTTGTGTATTTAACATGTTTTATGGATACATGTGTTTGAAAGTGTCATGTTTCTTTCTCATTGATGTAAATCCGTTGGAAGAGTCTATACTGCAATGGACCAAAATGTGGAGCCAAACATTCTTGTGCTTATGCTTATTGCAAAATCCATGTCCTCGCAATAATTTTTCACTTGTATTAGTGATTCGCTAGAGTGAGTTGAAAACCTACGGATGAAGTGTGCTTGTGTTCGTTCCAGGTATTGCAATTGATGGGACTTCTTGTTGAGTTGTGTGTAAGATGGATCTAGGGATGACATAAATGCAAGGTGATTTGATTGCAACTTGAGTGTTTGGCATAGAAAAATTGGGCCTTGATCAAACCGTCAAGCATGGTGTGGAGATGGACAATTGGTTCATCAACTATTTGCATATTCAATTGTGAACGTTGGTGCGTGTGTTCATATGTTGTGTACCTATCACGAAGGAGATCGACACTGAAGGTATGTTCTAAAATGTGACCTAATCTATATGCAAGAGACACACTTCAAAGATACCTAGATTGCATGGTGATATCTGTTTTTAGAAGCCACGCGAGAATCCATGGTGGAGGAAGTGGCTACATGCTTCATGAAGTTAATTGCAAGGATGCCAAAGTTTAAGAGGAAGAGGTTGCATGGAGATGCAATTGAAGTGAGTGTCTCCGTTGTAAAGTTATGAGTGGATCTATAAGGGTTGACCAATAGAAAATGAGAGCTGATTTTATTTGCTAGTGGAGGTTGATTCACTCATTGGGCACACAAATCTCTCGCATGATATCAATAGTGGAGTTTGTATGGTCTTGTATGGTAGTAGTATATGCTAGAAAAGCTTGCCCTAGGCTTCAAATTTATGATATGCTTAACATTCTGAGCCACCTACATGGTGGCCTCACTGAACTAACGGTGGTGGAGACAAAAGAGGAGATTGCATGGCTGACGGATATTGCAAGGACTAGAATTGTTGTGGCAACTACGTTGGATGCCAACGACGTGAGATGCAAGAGTGTTGGATGATGGAGATGCATGGCCAACGAAGATTGCAAGGAGGTATGTGGCGATCAATGGATGTGGGTTGAGCTAAGTAGGAAGCTTGACAACACACATGCATAAAGGATCCTAAGAGTTTAGTGATGGTATGGTGGCCTCACTGAACTAACGGTGGTGGAGACAAAAGAGGAGATTGCATGGCTGTCGGATATTGCAAGGATTGGAATGTTGTGGCAACTATGCTGGATGCCAAGGAGGGTCGACGTGAGATGCAAGAGTGCTGGATGATGGAGATGCATGGCCAACGAAGATTGCAAGGAGGTATGTGGCAATCAACGGATGTGGGTTGAGCTAAGTGGGAACTTGGAAGCTTGAAAACACAGGGCAGAAAGGATCCTAAGAGTTTAGTGATGGTTTGGGCAGTGTGGTATCAAAGGAAGTTGCCTGCATGTTAGCACACTTTTTCACCCTTCAATAAGATCTGATATAAGGATAAATTAGCGATGGAAAAGTGGCTAATTCAAGGAGACAATGCCCCAAATTTTCATGGGAAAACCTTCTCTCCGTTCGGGTTGGTGCGTGCCAACCTCAGGGGGAAGTCCCTAGGTACCAGGCTGCTGATTTTGGATCTGATTTTCTGCAAAAACACACAAAAACAGCAGCAAATTTGTCTTGGACAGCGTGTGAACACCCCACCAGGACATTAGGAAAATATAGTTTTAACTTCGCTTGGAAGGACTTGGAAGTTTAGTGTGAGAAAGATGAAAGAAATAGAAGGGAAAACCACTTAAAAGATAGAGAATTTATCACAATAAATGGTTATGAACTATCAATTCAATGCATAAAGAGAGAACACAATACCGATAAGAGTGAAAGCTCGAAAATAAGCACTACACTTCATTATTAATGGCCCCCAAAGGGTTGATTGCACCACATCAACGAGCACAAGAACCAACACTATGATTATCTTCACACAAAGAAAGAGTAGCTAGTCTAAGAGAAGAATGAGAAGAGAGAGAGAATAGAGAGCTGTTGCTGCAGAAATCAGACCTTGAATAATGAGGAGAAGCCTCAATATATAGGAGAAGGGTTGCACTTCTCAATGCAATAATAGGAGGACGCATCCCAAGAAAAACTAATAGTAGTGTGCATGAGGATGAGGAAAACCCATGTGTGTGGAAGAGGGAGATAAACTCACACATGGAAGATAAACAATGCATGGGAGAGACACACGTGTAAGAGAGGGATAAACAAAGGCGTGGGGGTAATGGAAAGTGAGATATATGAGGTAAGGTCAATAATAAAAGTATGAGAGAAGGAAGTGCGCATGGGGAGAATAAGGGAGCTAATGCACATTAATTAATGAATGCCCTAGAAAATAGGGGAGAATAAGAAGAAGTGCGCTAGGATTTAGGGATTTAGGGGAAATATGCGCTAGATAAGTAGGGAATAAGGAGGAGAATAGGGATAATTTTAGGGATGATTATGCTAACGAATAGGAATTTGGAAAGGAAGGCACATTAAATAATGGATGCAACAAAAAATAGGGAAAAAGGGCGGCACATTAATGCTAAAAAATAGGGAAAAGGGAGGCTCATTAAGACAATGTGCTAGAAATTAGGAAAAATGGAGGCTCATTAAGATAATGAGCTAGAAAATAGGGAGAGAGAGGAGTTAGTACAAAAAATAGGGAAAAGGGAGGTGCATTAATGTGAGAAAATAGGGAAAATGGGAATGCAGGGAATAATAAGGCGCACATGTGAAGGAAAAAGGAGAAATAAGGCACATGTGTAAAAGAATTTAATGCAAGGAAAGTGGTATATATGGTGAGTGAAGGAAAATAAAGTAAGTTAGGCTTAATTAGCCCAAACATGCCCAAAGACTTGCCACCTCATTCACACGCCACCTTTCATTAATTAATTCCAAATATTTGCTTTAATACTTGGAAAGTGCGCCCCCTCATTAATTAAGCCACCCAACTACCACATGTCACACTGCATCACTGCCAAATGTTGGAATCTGACCTTGCCACTTATCACCCTCAGAGGTGACCACATTGCTATAAATAGAAACTGCTAAAAATAGGGGTTCGACCCTAAAAAATAGGAAATTGCCAAATATGTCCAGGATGACTAGGAGACCACCGCCAAATGTTAAATGTCTAAAAATAGACACTGCTAAATATAGAATCTCATCGCATGTCAATGGTATCATACTCATTGGATTTGATTTTCCGTGAGGATTCCAAATATGTAATCCGAATTGACATGCGAGCCCTGGTACTCCACCTGCTAAAAATAGAAATACTGACATGTCATCCTTGAAAAGGCTCAACAGACTCATACTGTCTCAAGGATCAATATTGCACGCTCATAATCTTGATTTGAGGCTTGGAGCTCAACCTGCTAAAAATAGAATGTGCTTGCATTGTTAGTTTTGGGGTAGCTTGGATAGGTACTTTTGCATTGGCAGTGCCTAGCATGTGGAAGTGTCCGAGCGAAACTTTCTAGATATTTAACTTTATAATTGCATTTATAAAGTTAAAGTGGCTTTTAATTAGTGACCAAAGTGATTTTTTTATAAAGTTGAGTGACTTAAGTGATTTAAGTCACAATTGTCGATCCCGGGAAGGAAAGATCTAATCTTGACTGTTGAGATCTTAGGGTTAGGGATTTGGTCATTAAGATATTATAAAAGCATATCTAAAGAGAGTGAGAGGTACATATTGAGCGAAGAGAAGTTTTGAGAAGTTGAAAGAGAAGAGAGGAAAGAGAGATTGTAGCAAGAGAAGGGAGGGCGAAATTCCTAGAGAAGAAAGGAGCATGCATCCCAAGGAAAATTGAGTGCACAAAAATTGAGGAAGAGAGTTGTGCAACAAGGAGGGTACAACCGTACTATTCATGCTGTACCATCAAATTTGCAATAGAGCCATATGGTGAAGACAACACGTGTGAGAGGTACGGTTTTCAAGGCAGGTTGCAACATTTATTTCTGGTTGAGGAGGCCTTTTAGGCCGTACCAATTGCTGGGCATGATTTCCTAGGCTGCAACAAGCATTCGCTGAGTTTGGCACAATTTCCAAGGTGCATTAGTTGTTGTACTTTCCAGAAATTTTCTCCGTGAGTATAATAAAAATTCTCTCAGTTGGCTAGTTTTCCCTTTGGGGTTTTTCTAGGGGCAGTGCCCATAAATATGTGTCCAATGTGTGTCATGTTTATGATTCCGCTATGCATTTTTCGTTGAGTAAATCCAGTGTATTTTCATTCATAAGATTTCAGATTTGGAACTTTTTTCGTGCAAATAATCTGTGTGAAGTAAATTTATTGGAAGTGGAAATCATTTATGGGTTTAAGTAAAAATCAACATGGTATTAGAGCCAGGAGTCTGAAGAGTGGCACTGAAGACTTTGGCACAAGGATTTAAAAGGATTGCAGGGGTTTTTGCTCAGATAAAGGAAGTGAAAAGTATTGTTGGTCAGTTGGATGACGATGGCTACCAGATTGAGGTTTGAGGATAGGTTGGATGGGTCTAAGAATTTTAGCCCATGGAAAGAGCAGATTGCATTGCTGTTGGAGGAGAATGAAATCTAGGACATTATGGAGAAAACCTAGACTATTCCTATAGATTCACTAAGAAAAATGTGAAAGCCAAAAGGATACTCTTGGATGCTGTGAAGGACCATATCATACCTCATGTGTCTAGAAAAAAATATGCCTATGAGATGTGGGATGTTTTGATAAAGCTATATCAGAGTGGAAACAAAAACAAGAAGATGATATCGAGGGAGAAATTTAGGAGCACCAAGATGTCCAATACTGATGCAGTGACATCGTATCTCACCAGGATATCACAGGTTCATGATGAGCTATCGACTGTTGGAGAGGAGGTCAAGGATGATGAACTTGTTAGGACAACTCTGACTGTATTCTCATAGAAGTGGGCTCCATTCGTGAAGGGAGTTGTGGCTCTTGAGAAGCTCCATGACTGGAAGAGGTTGTGGGATGACTTCTCTTAGGAGGAGAATCAGGAGGAGGCTCTTCAAGGTAGCCACGCTAAGGGTGATGAGAACGAGGAGAATGTTGCTCTTCATGCGAAGAAGGGTAGGATGTCGTGAAGGACCATATCATGCCTCATGTGTCTGGAAAGAAATATGCCTATGAGACGTGGGATACTATGATAAAGCTATATCAGAGTGGAAACAAAAAAAAGAAGATGGTGCTGAGGGAGAAACTCAGGAGCACCAAGATGTCCAAGATTGATGCAGTGACATTGTATTCACCAGGATATCATAGGTTTGTGATGAGCTATCGACTGTTGGAGAGGAAGTCAAGGATGATGAACTTGTTAGGACAACTCTGAATGCATTCTCATAGAAGTGGGCTCCATTCGTGAAGGGAGTTGTGACTCTTGAGAAGCTCCCTGACTGGCAGAGGTTGTGGGATGACTTCTCTCAGGAGGAGGATCGGGAGGAGGCTCTTCAAGGTAGCCAAGCTAAGGGTGATGAGAACGAGGAGAATGTTTCTCTTCATGTGACGAAGGGTAGGGACATGAACAAAGTGAAATGCTTTGCATGTCATAAGATTGGCCACTATGCAAGCTGGTGTCCAAAAAAGAAGGGAAAGAAGGAGACACAAGTAGCAACATCATCATCAACTGAGATGGATGATTTTGCCAAGAAGTTCGAGAAGGAATTTTCTCTTGTGGCTTGTTTTTTAGGCAGTGGTAGTGCAGAGTTTGGGGACATTGGAGCATGGTTTGTGGACAGTGGCCCATCTCGCCATATGACGGGAATGAGGTTGATGTTGCTTAGTATTTCAGAGACAGACTCAAACTATTATGTGGGTTGTGGGACTAGTACCATGCATGCAGTGAAGGGGGTTGGATGTGTGAGATTTCGACTAGAGTCAAGAGGATCTTTGGAAGTGGCAGAGGTGTTGTTTGTATCGGAGATGAAGGTATGCTTGCTCTCAGTATCAACTTTGGAGGATGAGGGGTATGGAGTTGTGTTCAGGCATGGACATGTGTTCATATATCCAGAGGGAGCTACCCTGGATGCAACAACAGTGCTTGGTGTCAGACAGGGGAGTTTATACAAGTTGTTGGGATAGCCTATGTGTGAGTCCAAGGGGATCTTGGATTCAGGTACAGTGTCAGTGACAGGTGGTACTGTCAGGAGTCTTAGCTGGTATGAGATGAGACAGTTGGATGCTCAAGAGTGTGAGGAGACTCCTAAGGGCATGGAGAGAAGGAAGAATGCTTCAACATAGAATCCAGTGCAGGTGGCAGGAAATCTTTCTGGTTTAGAGGGAGCAACTACAACAAAAGATGGAGTGATTGGGTTGGAGACAGATCTAGGTGGAGGTTCCAGAAGTACTTTCCTCGCTAAGAGGGAGTGTTAGTTTTTGGGGTAGCTCGGACATGTACTTCTGCATTGGCAATGCCTAGCATGTGGAAGTGTCCAAGCAACACTCTCTAGATATTTAACTTTATAATTGCACTTATAAAGTTAAAGTGGCTTTTAATTAATGACTAAAGTGACTTTTTTATAAAGTTGAGTGACTCAGTGATTTAAGTCATCTCAACGAGAGATTAAGTCACAATCGTTGATCTTGGGAAGGCAAGATCTAATATTGACCGTTGAGATCCTAGGGTTAGGGATTTGGTCAGTGTTCCATGGGGACACGTCCCCCAAGGTGGGGGGCACGCCCCCCACGTTTCCCACGCACTCGGGACGGGGGGATGCCTGGGGAAGCATTTACCCACGCCCCTCTTTTGGGGAAACACAAGGGGGTGCGTTTACCTAGTGTGGGGATTGCGTTTCCCCAAAAGGGGTGCTTTTGGGCGCCCCCTCAAAAAGAGCAACTTTTGGATGCACCTCGTCGAAAGGAGGACTCCTGGGCATCCCCTCGAAATTTTTGCCTAATAAGACTTAAAATTAAAGAAAACAAAAACAATTTATTAAAAAGTTAAAAACCCCACCTCACATATTTACCTGGGCTACTTATAATTATGATTTATCATTGCTTTATGCTCATTTGACATTTATATTTCAGCTCGTGAGTGATTCGGTTGACCTTGAGCCCATTGTTAATTTTCAGTTTTAACTTTTGAGTCCCGACTCTAGAAACTGATGACCTCATATTGAGTCTTTGAATCATCACTATTTACTATTTTTGAGTTTGAGTAATTTCAATTTACTATTTTAGATTTCCGTATCTAATATTTTGCTTAGTACTAATTTAGTAATTAGATTCTAGAACGATGAATGATGAATTTAAATCAATGTATACAATATATTACTACTATATCTGTTTCATTTATGATTTATGAATCAATGTATTTCATTACTGAATTAGAATGTGAATCATGTTTATTATTTATATCATTTACAAATTTGAATATAATACTAGTTTACTGTTTACTATTTGGTATTTTACTATTTACATTGCACAATGATGAATTTACATGTGTTGAATTGTGATTGTTGGGATTTTATCATTAGTATTTTTATAATTTTAGAGACGAGGACCCCTATGCTAGGGACCTCGACGTCCCCCCGTCCCCACTAAATTTCCCCAAAATTTGGGGGTGCTTCTAGACATTCCCCCTGTGCGTCTCCTCGCTCTTGTGCACCCCCATCTTGGAAACTTGGTGGAACATTGGATTATAAAAGAAAATCTAAGGAGAGTGAGAAGCACATATTGAGCGAAGAGAAGTTTTGAGAAGCTGAAAGAGGAGAGAGGAAAGAGAGATTGCAGCAAGAGAAGGGAGGGCGAAATTCCTAGAGAAGGAGCATGCATCCGAAGGCAAATTGAGTGCACAAAAATCGAGGAAGAGAGTCGTACAAGGAGGGTACAACTATGCTTTTTAGGCTATACGATCATGTTTACAACAAGGCCATACGTTGAAGACAACATGTGTGAGAGGCATGGTTTTTAAGGCAGGCCGCAACATTTATTTTTGGTTGAGGTCGTACAGGGCTGTAGGGAGGTCGTACATGTACCAATTGCTGGGCACAATTTCCTAGGTTACAACAAGCATTTACTGAGTTTGGCATGATTTTCGAGGTGCATTAATTGCTGTACTTTCTAGAAATTTTCTTCGTGAGCATAATAAAATTTCTCTCTCAGTTGGCTGGTTTTCCCTTTGGGGTTTTTCCAGGGGCATTGACCAGAAATATCTGTCCAATGTGTGTGCTGTTTATGATTCCGCTATGCATTTTTCGTTGAGTAAATCTAGTGTATTTCCATTCGTAAGTTTTCAGATTTGGGACTTTTTATTTTTCGTGCAAATAATCTGTGTGAAGTAAATTTATTGGAAGTGTAAATCATTTATGGGTTTAAGTAAAAATCAACACACATGATCCTCGGAAAAAGTGTCATTGGGCTCATAATCATGCAAGGAACAATATTGTATGCTCAAAACTGACATGCGAGTCTTCGGTCATTGTCTCCTAAAAAGTAGGGCACTTTCTAAAAATAACAATCTCTATCAAATCCATGTGAAACCATGTTAGCTTTTTATCTGAAGCAAAAACAACTACCAACCAGTTCTGTACCTATCTTTGATGGGAACCAACCTGTGGCTCACACAAGTGCTCAATCTGGGTAAAATCTTTGAATGCTAGCCAAAAATAGACTATGCTGGCTCTCAACCCTCATGATTTTCAAGGGTGAAAATCCAGAGGTTAACATCGTAACAACTGGAAAGGCATCTCGAGGATAGAGGTGGAGTGGAGCATTGGTGAAAGCACACTGAGGCTAGCAGGGGAACAACATGAAGACATCGCATGTGAGAATCTTGATTCTGTTGCTCATTGGTGTAAGGTTTGGAAGTGGGCCAGTTGTGCCTTTAGATCTCTGGAGATAGAATTATGGGGGTCTTGTTTGAATAATCCTGTATTCCTGGATAAATTTAGAGGGGTTATGTTTTTACCCCAAGTCATGTTTAAAGGGGGTGTTGCTAGATTAATCTCGACTTCGTCAAGGGTGGGTTTAACATAGGTGGTTTACAGTGGCACACGGTTTTAGCCCATGGCATTCATGTGAATGGATCCTATTTAAGTGGCTTATTGTCTCTGTTGTAATGTGCTTGAGTTGGTGGGCTAGATTGGATTAGCCAAGGTTAATGAAGATATATCTTCGATGTTGGTTTTCTTGGTTAAAGGTTCAATGGTAAATGCTGGTGTTGATCTTGTGCTTGTTTTGTTTTCTCTCTCATCTCTCTTTTGTGTAGGATTCTAACAAAAAGGTATCAGGACAAGGTTTCAAAGTTACCAAGGAAGTTTTCAAATTGATTTTGAAAATATATATTTATAGAAGTGAAGTGAAGTCTGAAGAATGGACATTACTCAAAGCATATAACTTGTGGGATGTTCACTTAGTGTCAGATTGGCAAAATAGGAGTACCAATAGTCATCACTATCATTTAGAAGATTAAAAGAGGTGTTATTGCAACTGTGGAACATTTATATAATAGAGAGTGTGAATTATTGAAGAAGGAACTTGAAGAATTTCAAATGAGTTTTGCAAAACAAACTTTGGAAATATATAATTTGTATGAGAACCACCTTTTCACTATTGAACTCAACATTTTAAAATGGGGAAATAGTAAATGATTAGAGAATAGATGAAGTTCAAATAAAGAAAATCAAAGATGTTGAGAAACAATTAATAACATGAAAGTCAAGGATCAAGCACCAATTTGAGAACCTGTGGCAACCCAACATGAGTAGGAATCCCAATAGAAGGAAGATCTCAAGAAAAAATTTGACAGTCTTATTAGGCAAGGACAAGGAAATTGCTCATCTAAAAAGTTAGTCCAACCTTGCTTAATGAGGTTAAAAGATTAAAATGCGTCTAAAAAGTTAGTCCAACCTTGCTTAATGAGGTTAAAAGATTAAAATGCAAGGATATTTCAATCCCAAAAATTGATAGAGAGACGTCAACTGACCTAGTTGAATCAATAATAATTTTAGAAGCGATGGTACAAACTGTTGAAGTTTTACTTATACATCTAGCAGTTACAATTCTTCTTTGTTATTATAATCATTT
The DNA here is from genome assembly GCA_900067695.1 of Picea abies. Classification (NCBI taxonomy): domain Eukaryota; kingdom Viridiplantae; phylum Streptophyta; class Pinopsida; order Pinales; family Pinaceae; genus Picea; species Picea abies. The sequence goes on along the minus strand of CBVK0102884276.1, from coordinate 37 downwards.
AGCACATTAGCTGCATAAATAAGATCACTAAAAGAGA
>CBVK0102884244.1:0-11834 GCA_900067695.1 Picea abies | reverse complement strand
ACTCCCATCCCCCGAGATCCAAGGATAATTTTAAGGATGGAAATTTATCTCAGAATGTACAAACCTTGGAGAATATTACTAGTCCTTAATATGCAAAGTATAAAATGTTTGGATATATTTTTGTAAAAATATTCAAATTTCTATGGATTTATATAGTTTCCATAAAATTTGGGCTATTTTTAAGGTAAAATAATTTATTCTATAGAATTTGGGCGAATCAATTTTAGAAAAAATGGAAATTGGCAAATATTGTTTTGGAAAAAGCATGGAAAATTATCCCATGGGAGATATATAGCCCCTAAAATATTCCCTATTGAGATCCTTCAAGAACTCATCCGGAATTCTGACAAAATCCTCCCAAAGAATCAACTGATCTACCTAATATGTTTGGATTAGGGCATGTCTTGGAAAGGGGTTCTCTATAAATCCCATCTAGGGCATACGAACTATCAATTTCATGATACAGATCTAGATAAGGGCTTATGACTAGATTTGAGAATATTATATCCTCTAATAGTGTATCTACAGAGTAATCAACCACCTATAGGGATTCATCCATATTCCATGTCCCTACTCCAGAAGGAAGCCACTTGTCGCCCTCACCCTACAAAAGCCATGCATAAACCCTCCAAAACCTACCCAACAAATCTTTGATATCAATTGTGTGTGTGTGTGTGATATGCCTTACTTTTATCAACTAAAGACTATATTTGGGGGTTTAACACTACCAAAATACATTACAAGATCAATTATAATAGTTCATATCAACATAACAATAGTTGAAAATTAATTATACAAATAACAATAATTATACAAATAGAATTCATAAGGGTTATTATAAAAATTGTCGTTTGCTTATTGATACTTGAATTGTAAGCCCAATTCCTCACTTGTGCCAACTTGTTTATCCTTTGATAATCCATATGTTGACCACTCTACCAACTCCTATGGGTACTTTATTTCCCCAAGGACCCCCGAGCCACAATGGGGTTGTATATAAAGAATCTATATAGCAATAAGAGAAGCGTGAATTCGCTACGCTTTGGAAGAAAATCCCCATTTCACAACACACTTCAATGGACCAAACTTTCAATAATCATCAATACAAATTTCACAAACATTACAACAACCATCCAACAATAGTGGTGCAAAAAAGTGTTTTCATGGCGCATACCATGAAAACACTTATAAGTTTCAATGGCGCATACCACTTGTTCAACTCATGCAAATATGCAATTTTCTAAATTACTAATTATTGATTATTCACCCATCCCTGTGTCACACATATGCACAAGTGAATAAGTGATTACTTATTTCAAATTATAAAATAATGAAGTATCCTCACCCAACTCACACATTTCCTATTTTCACCCCTAGGTGTTCCCTTGATCTTCACCTCATTTCATGTTCGACAACATAGGTATTCCAATAGAGGATGAACACCTTCAATAACCACTCACACAACAAGATCAAAGATAAACACACCAATGTTTTGATGTGGTAAAAAAACTATGGGGAAACATCCACGACCCCAACCAATGTGGCCACTTGGAGAAATTTATTAATGCAAAAGAAAAATATTACAAACATATTTACAAGATATTTTATCACAAACGATCATTGACAAATGACCCTCCATGCTCTTTAAATAGAGATCATGGACCAATCAGATGTTAACCCATGGATCAATGTAGCCATTAATATCAATGAGAATATGAACCGTTGGATCACTCTATGTTGGGAACATATCATGATCATCAAATTACCTAACTACAAATGCATACTAACGACACATTAGACCAAGTTGATATTAACTAATTCCTAATTGTATAAATATCCTAACATCCCCCCTTAAGAGCAACTTGGGATAGGATTGAAGGATTTATAAAGGAGACACAATAAGAGAACGAAGGAGGCATTAGAGCCTACCCCCTCTTAATGAAAAAATCCTAAACTCTTAACATAGATAGAAGTTTGGGAAAATTCGCATATGTAGGAGACTTTGTGAAATTGTCTGTAACTTGATCTTTTGTAGGGAAAAACAGCACTTCAATAACTAGATCATGAATAAGATTTTTGATGAAGTTCATGTGTAGCTCGATGTGTTTGTTGCAATGATGTTGAAATGGATCTTTGGCAAGCTTGATGGCACTCTAATTGTCATACCAGAGGGTGGTTTAATATTGTTTTTGGAATCCAAACTATGAAAGGATCTGTCAAAGCCACGAGGCTTTCTTACTTGCATTAATAGTTTCTCGGTAATCTGCTTCTATTGAAGAAAGAGAAATAGCTTGTTGCTTCTTACAGGCCCAAGTGATAGGTCCTAAACCAAGACTAAAAGAGTAACCCGCAATAGAATTTTGATCATCAGGGTCACCGATCCAATTTGAATAAGTGAAACCAACCAATAAAGGAGTCCCCTCCAAACTCTAATGTATCTAGAACTGAAATGTACCATGGACATATCGATGTACTCTTTTAGTTGTTTTCCAATGGATTTCATGTGGTGTTTTCATATATCAGGAAACAATACCAACAACAAAGGAAATATTAGGACATGTATGAGTCAAGTATAAGAGGCTACGGACTAACTGATGGTAGAAAGTGGAATCAACTTCAGGAGAAGTACAGGTGGAAGCAAGTTTGACTCCAGAGTGGAAGGTATAAGGGGTTGGTTTTGAATATTCCATGTGAAATAGATGAAGAAGGTCACAAGAACACTTAGACTGGGAAAGAAAAAATCCTAATACTCGGAAGAGGTTAGACTGGGAAGTCTAACCTCTTCAAATACCCTTAATAAATCTTCCCTAATCAACTCAAAGAAGTCCAAATAAAATTCATAGGTCCACCCATCTAGGATATAAATTTTATCCTTTTGAAAAGTATTTAAAACAACGAGCAATTCCTCCCTAGATATTTCCTTATACAAATTTTTATTATCCTACTTATCCACCATCCTAGGAAAATAAGCAACCACTCTAATAATTCCTCCTTTGTTTTCCCTCTCATGTTTCTTAAAAATTTCGCTGAAGTATTTCACCCCTTGGTATACCAACTCCTAAAAACCTTGAACCTTATATTCTTCTTGATTAAATAGTTCCTATATGGTATTCAAACTTTTCCTAAACCTAGCATAATTATGGAAAATTTTGGTATTATAATCCCCTTAGTCGAGCCAAATGGCAATACTTTTTGTTCGTCAATCATTCTCTCTATCTAGAAAAAGCTTACATATTTTGGATTCCACAATTTTGATACTATTTATTGCTTAGGCATTGAATAACCATTCAAAATTTCTTTAAAAATTCTATCCAGATTATGTTCAACATCCTTGTAATACCTCGGTTTTGAGTCCCCAAATTAATAATGTGTTTTGTTTATTCATGAAAGGTCAGAGTGCCTATAAATTTGAAAGGTTGGAGTGCCTAGAAATGTAATACTTTGAATATATTAATAAAATACATCGTTGGCTACAATACGGACAAGGAAATATATTGGAGGCTACGATTCCACAAGAGATGGGGCTAAAGGGGCTAAGTCTTTTATTATGTTTTATTTACCCATCTTGGTTTTAGTTGGGGAAAAGTGGTTACATCAACTTCTTTGGGAAGGCCATGTGGTGTTTTATTTCATGTAATTATATAAACTCTACTTTTGGGATGTTTGGGGGTTCCTCATTCATTTGGTTAATCACTCATTTTTCATTGATACTCATTCCTCAATCATTGTTATTCATTCTTCATTCATTATTTCTCTTAATATAGGCATGGGAAATCAATTATGGTAAGAAAGAGCCATTGATGGTTGGAAGTAAGAAATTATTGATTATTCTAGGAAGGAATGGATGTATGTGTGAATAAGAATGATGGAGTTTTCAGTATTGATATTTCATGACTAGTAGCATTAGAGCTCTGTAAAATAAGTGGAACAACTTGAGGGACTACATTGCAGAGAAAGGGGTTCATTTATTTGGGTTGTGCAGGATGAAGGGAAAGATAGATGGTAAGCTAGGATTTATGTGTCATTGGGAAAACTGTTAGAGCTTGATATTTATTTGTGTGTGTTAGAGTCAACCTAAGATGCATCCTTGTGGATTCATAGCCCTGACTTGGTGTGACATGTTATTGAGAGCTAAAACAACAATGTCCATAGTTGGGTGGAACGTCTGACGTTTGTAGCCAATTGGTGAATGGTTATTTAAAGATAAGTGCTCTATGTGTTTTTTGTGCAATTTATATTCTGTTGTGCATTATTTATCTCTAATACGTGCTTATATTGTGCGTGTTTGTTGTTAATGTTATGCATAGCATGTTATTCATTTATTTTATGGTTTAACATGATCTTCTTAATTGCATGCATTGGTTTCATGCTTCTTTATTTAAATATTGGTAACATAAATTCAAATTTTCCCAAGAAGGTGAATTTTTAGGTACCCAGGTCGATGGGTACATGACAATTTGGAATCCAAGAAAATATTTGGGTTTGTTGGTGATGGGTGTGTCACAATCCTTCAACTACCTATCCCTTGCCCAAAATGAAACTTTCTCTTTCACTAATTTTAATGAGCTAGTAAACTGAGAACAATCAGAATCATCCAAATTACCATCATAGTGCTTCCAAGAGGATTTCACCAAATCCTAAAACTCTCGTTCACCAAACAAACTAGGATTATATTTTAAAGGGGCCCCAAGACTTGACGTGTAATGACCCAATTCCAACATAATTGGGAAGTGATACAAACATTGGGAAGAATCAACCCATGTCTTGTACCTTTCAACCTTTTCCAAAAATGCATGATTTGCAAAAAAACCTGTACAATCGCTTGGAAACCCCTTCCACATATGATCTGTTATTTGAACAAGTAGGCCTCAAATCGATAGGTTCAATATCAAACCAACCTACCATCTCAAATTTTTCAAGAAAGAAATCTACCATCCTATCCTCTCTTGTAGAGGTACCTCAAATCTCACCTCAATTCAGAGTGAGATTTAGATCCCCCACCACAATCAAAATTTCAACCTTTATCCATTGTGAACATAAAAAATATTTCCATAAAGTTTGTTTTCCCTCGTAAGGTCCATACACATTGATCAAGGTCAATTCCAATCCAATACTCTTGCTAAAAACCTTTATGCGGAGACTTGAACACACAATAAAGGAGTTTTTTAATGAAATGTTCTAACTTCATCCAATAATGAGGCCACTAGAAAATATTTTTGTATATAAAGCTAAGAATTCCCATCCTACAAAGGAATTCTTTAGATTATTAACTAAAGTATCTCCTTTTCCCATAGTTTCCTGAATAAAAACCACCTTGGGATTGTTTACTTCCACCAACCATTTGAGGGCCAATTTTTTGGCCTAGACCCCAAGCCATGAATTTTAATGGAAAGGATCAATATGGTTTAACCCCACCATGGCTTATACCTACTCTAAGAACCCCAATAATAAATATTTGGCTTCCTTGGATAAATTATTTAACTATTTTCTCTTGTGCATGCTTCATATAATATTTTTTTTCAGCCTTTTGTTTCGCGGGTTGCTTTAGAATATATAATCCCAACCCCCCATAAACTAGAGAGTCATGAGAGGGGGTATGAGGTCTTAGGTGCTAATTTCCACCTCCTTGTTTCTAAGGAGAATGGATCCTAGGAACAAGTATCTCAACAGGGTTATTCTCCCTATCCAACAAAGGGTCTGAGTCAGAGGATAGGTTAATAGAAAAACCATCCCCTCCAACCAGTCCAACTTTCGGCTCAACAGATTTGGAAAAAGTGTCCCTTACCCCCTAGACTTTATCCTGACAATGAATAATAGAAACTTCCCCTAACACCAAATGATCAACATAATTTTTATGAGAGAGTGAGGAAGGAATTGAAGTAGACTTACCCATAGGGTGAAAAGTGCCCAAAATCTAGAGCAAATCCATCTTTTTTAGTTGAGAAAGAGAGAAGTTGAAAAACCTCGGACCTATTGGGGCTTCTTCCTTTATGTCTTCCATTTGACTAGATCTAAAAATTAAGGGAATAGAAATGTTTCTAACCATCAAACCCATATGTGTTGAAGTCGCTTCCTTGTCACCATCTTGTGTTCTCTCATCCCCCATAGCTTCACCCTCAACATGGCCCACTAATTAAACAAAAAAATGAGGAACTACTTCCAGAAGAACAACCCAATCCTCCCCCCTATTAGAATTGTCCTCTTTTATTAGAATTGTCCTCTTTTTTTACACAATAATTTCACGTAAAAGAATTTTCACGGTCATGAATAACATGGTCGTACTGGTGACATCTCACATAACGAAAAGGGAAATTCACATAATCTAGCGTTTGTGTGTATGATTATCACCAACCACCAACTCCATTGATTCAAACAAGCTTTGACTAATATCAATTTCTACTAGAATTCGAGAAATAGATCGTCCATTATAGGATTTCTAATTGTCATCCAACAGAATGAAATTTCCCAAGGTGTCACCAATAGCTCACAAAGAAATCTCGAACCACACCTCCAAAGGAAAACTTGGTAATTTTACCTAGTCCATAGTACTAGCAAAGAATTCCTCCTTTGCATCAAAACAAGGATGCCATGGTTTGATGGACATGTAAGCCCTGTCCAAAAACTATTTACCTTTTAGAATTTTTATTGCATCCTTGTCACACATAAAAATAAACCCAAGCCAACCTTTTACTAGAAAATGAAACATCAAGTCATACCCCAGAATAGGATCCCACTCTAGGTGAAGCCACTCACTCAAACTCTCCATGGAAACTTTACAACCAAGGAATTTTCCCATTGAAATCTTCCCTGCTAAAATTTTGATTTGCTCGACATGAATATCTTTGCCAACAACCAGAGAAATACCACCTTCTCAAGATTTAATAACCTTATGCTTCTGCTTCCCTTGCTAATCCACCACATTTCATATCTTGTAACTACAAATTCACACCAATGAACCCTAACCATGGAGCATTCTAGTCCAACAAACCACCACATCCAACCCACTCCTCCTGAAGACTAGATAGTTATGATGAAAACCACATCTTGAATCCACTGACACCCCCATTACTCCTTTCCACATCCTTATTGATTGAAATCACATGAACACCATCACCCTTTTCTAATGTGGCCACTAGGGAATAGCCTGAAGGGCCCTCTGCTTGCCAGTTAGACTCCACTTTTAGGACAGGCCCCGAAACCCCATGGCTCTAGATACCTTGATATCAGGAGGCCCATAGGAGAAAAAATTGTCCTCTTTCAAGACCATGGCGTCAGAGTAATCAACCAATTGAAGCATAGAATCCATTACTTCTTCAAAATAAATCTCCCAAGAGCATAATAACTACATATGTCATGTGTCATGCATCAAACTAAGATGAAGTATCCCTTGACTTATTTAACAAGTATTTACTAATCTAAATGTTCTATTGCAACACCAAAAACTGAACATCCTTAGTGCAAAGTGTGAGTGGAATGGACAACAAATTCAAATGGACAACTATGGTCTCTACCAATCCTAATTTTCAGAGATGTCAAAAAATGAAGGATATTTTCATGAGCTCAAACACCTAAAGAAGCACCGATTGGTACATATATTGTAGTTCAAGTTGTATTCATGGGAATATCTTTCTTAGATCATGGATTGTTCTAGGGAAATCCAACATCGTGAAGGTATGAGAGAAATTGTGCTTGCAACTCTGTCTACCTGTGTGAATCCCTAATTACCTATGGGAACCCTAGCAACTTGTGGGTTGATGATGGAATCCCTAGCTACTTTCAAAATCTCATTCTTTCCATCATAGGAAACCCTCAAGATCTTTTAGCCACACAAAATTTGAGTGGGATGTACAACAATTTCAAATGGACAAATACGATCTCCACCAACCTTAATACTAAGAGATGAAAAAGAATGAAGGAGAATTTTATGAGCTCAACTCCCTGAAGAAATCCATGATTGATCAACTAAAAAAAGAGCTATAACTATTGGCTTGTTTTGATCATCCACTTTTCCCATTTGTTCCTCTCTGAATTGAACCCTTTCGTAGTATGAACTCGGTCGAGGGAGAAAGCTATGCTCTTAAAATAGCCTCTTAAGGAGAGGAGGTTGAGCCATGGCCATGAGACCCAATACACATTTTTTAATCCTACCAAGAGAAACTGTGGAAACCTTATCTAACTTGCTAGGTCTCCATTCACCTATGTAAACCCTAACAGAGTCCTCACTCCATCTCCAACTTTACACTCAATCTTCATCGCTATCCCACAAAGAGAGAGAAATCACAATGCCAAATAAATATGAATGATTCATTAGAAGTCCCATCAATCATATGTGTATTTATTATAATATAACATTAATTAGCATATTAAAAAAAAACAAAAAAAACAAAACAAAACAAAACTTGAAGTTATCTACATTAATGACCCATTTAAATCATTTAAGAGTATTAACACTATCATATCATAATTGATTTAGAGTCATTAGAATAACTAGGCCTTCGAAACAAACAATTACATGATAATGTCGATATGACCGATGCACGGGTTAACATTATGTGAATGTCGAATGTCAAGCAATAAATTTATGATCTACAACTTAACTAACAATCAAGATAATGTCATTAATTGTCAATTTATGAGGAACCATGCTGAGAGCATATGAGACATGTTTCTCATTCGCCTCATCTGGCCTATACTCATACACCTTATTAATTCTCAACCATGCTAATTAATTATTAGACTCTTTTATATGTATTGATTCAATATTCACTTACTAATTTAAAATCATCAAGCTTCGTAGTAATAATTATACATTGTGATTAAATGAATATGCTTGCTTATTTTTATAATAATAATAATAGTGATCCATTTTTAAGGTCACGACCAAGCCAGACACCTAATTGGTGTATGAGACTCCATTGTTTATGGGACAAGGGACCCCCTCCGCCCAACGATTTGACTAGTAAAGTCTACGGAGGTATACATACCCTACCCCCTTCTGGATTTGAGCTTCTAACCTCTTAAAAAGAAACACATGTTCTTAACCATTAGACCCATAGAATAAGGTTATTCTACAATATCATTATGTGTTTGAACATCATACATATTCTCTTATTTATCATTACTTTTAATATATTTTCATAAATGTGCCACTAATATACAATATTACATTAATTTATAAATTAATATCACACATTACTGTAGGAGAACAAAAAAATGTTAATCCATGAAATCAACCATAAATCAATATAGCCTACTCAATCAAAAATACTCTATTTGTTATTTGAATCCTTCACCATGGAAACACGTTTAGAAATTCGAATGAAAGAGTGAATTCGATCCAATATTTTGATAAGCATGAAAGCTACTATAAGTACTAAAATTTCTACAATACACATTCTTTCTCAATACAATACATAGATTGTATTTTACATCTGGTTGTAGAATACTTGGTGGGTATTTTATGAATATGGAGTATTTGTTTGATTTCCTCGGTTTATTTTATTTCATTGATTCATTCTCACTCATATATATGATTTCAAAACAATTTCTCAACTTACTTTCTATTACAAGTATATAAAACAAGGGCAGCGAAGCAGCGTAGTCCCTGCCAAATTCAATGCAAGAAAATGGAAGCATGTTCAAAAGGCAAAAGTATTCGAATGGCAAAGTACGATTAGAACAGCATTCTAATGTTGCAGTATGAGAAAATGCAGCTTTGTGAATGGTATAAAGAAGCATAGTTGCAAACTAGACAGATGGTGTGATGCAATTGAATGGTAAATATTCTAATGACGGCAAATTTATTGTGTGAATGATTTTATTGGATCACTGATATTGTACATAGCAAAAGAAAAGGAAGCGAAATGCGATTCAATGCATGGTTGCTCAGAAGCGGGAAATTTTTTCCATGGAAGATATCGAAAGGCAGCATTGCACAAAAGATTCCATTTTTTTATAAGCGAAGTGCAAGAAATTTACAAGATATGCATATATATTAATATATACATTGTGGAATAAACATATGTGTTCTATCTTTAAGAAGGCAGAAGCAAAGAGTATGGTACAATGTTGTTCTTTGGTCTTTTATGAAATAGGTCATTTAAGAAGGAAAGCCAGTGGTTGAAGTTTTAGTGAGTTGTTTTTCTTTTCCTTTGCCTTGTTCGAGATGCAACAGGATGTTGTCTTCATTCAAAGTGAATATACCATGGACTTGAAGGTCTTGTAGCATGTAGATAGTAGCTTGTTTTTTTTGTAGATATGTCTCATATGACATCTCCAGTAGGCTTGGAAGTATAGTGTGTAGAAGAGGCTTTCTGACAGTGCATTGTAAAGCCTTGTTGTCACTGGTGCGGATAGCATCTGCGCAAGGCAGAACTGGAGGGCGTGCCGCCACTCTGTGCAGTTTTGATTTCCGAATATTGTTGAAGATTTGGAGTTGATCCTGGTCTTGAACATTGACAGGAAACTTTTGAAGCTTGAACATCTGGAAGATTTCACCCCATTTAAGTGGATCTTGTCCTGTCTTGAGGAGTCCTGATGTATCATTATATAGTGGTTCTGGGAAGCAAATTTTGTTCTCTGGTTTGATTCTCTTCTTGTGCGATGGCATCTTTGAAGTTGAAACAAAGCCATAATCAGTGGATGAAGGCAATAAAATCTTTGAACAATGGCTAGCTAAAGGAAACGAAATTTAGAGTAGAAAACCACATTTGCAAGCTATATTTAAAAGACCAGTTGGAAGATTAGGTCAAAGAAAAGGAGGTTTAAAAAATGGCAATGAAAAAAAATAGGATAAAATTGCAAATGGTATTTAAACTTAAAGTTAAGCTATGCAAACTTTGCTCCTTGTGAAGATCACAACTTTACTAGAGCAAAAAAAAAAAAACGTTTTCATTGAGACTTAAACAAATTTATAGCATCATATCACCAAATAAAAAGAACAAAGAATTTATTCGAAGTGTTCAAAAGTTAGAGTGTGATCCAAAAGGGAACATAGATCTTGGTTTTCCCTACAGGGGTTTTTTTGTTTTTGTTTTTTTTTTTCCAGCACAGTGATTCTGATTCAGCTTCTAGCTTTAGCAGATATGAATCAGAAAGGAAAGGACGTGCACAAGCAACGAACAATGTTTGTTTTTTTTTTGTCCATTGTCAGTAAGCCGTTCTTAGGGATTTAGAACAATACACCATTTTTGTACCTTTTTTTTGTGCCATGTTGCTATAGTTCTAATATCTTCTATGCTATAGTTTATTAAGGGCCACTATCTATGTCTGTCTATGAACAAATAGATGTTGCATTTGCACTTCCTTCTTGCAAGCACCAAGCATAAAAGCATTCAATAACTGGTGTGACTTAATTTCTAGTCATGAAACAGAGAGAAAGAAGACAAGTTATGTGACTTGTTGAACAGAGAATGCAATTGTTGTTAAATCTCATAAAAAGTGCATGAGTGTAAATGTGCAATGCTCCTACATCTTGAACTGCCAAAGATGGCATAATTGGGAAATCCTATACGATAAGTTGAGCTTCTGCTTTACGTCCATTCAAATTCCATGTGAATCGACTCTGGACTAGTCCAAGGGAATACAAAGAACATGCAGCCCATGATGGTGTCAGTATGAAGGATGGATAATGAGTGCATCCTCAACTTCATTAAGTGCTCTACTTAAAAGGCCATCTTTGGAGCAGACTCACATGGTGGGTCTGTCCAAGTGACATAAAAACATGGATAGAATTTGAAGAGATAATTGCCTATTGCCAAGTGATTCTAACAGGAAATAAAGTGAGAAATGAAGGTTACTAGGCACAAAAGTAAAGGGAAATCTTTGAAATGTAA
>CBVK0102884220.1:0-19032 GCA_900067695.1 Picea abies | reverse complement strand
GACCAGATCAGTCTGGAAGCCATTCAACATTGTAAAGATGTACTAATAAGCTTTCGAAAAGAAATAAAGAAGCCTCCCTCACAGAGAAAAGGCCCGGAGACGTAGGCAAAGTTGTGCCGAACTCTGTTATCAAACTTGTGCATTATGGTTTGCTGCTTTTCATTGTATTTCAGATTTGCAATTATGTTAATGGATGTATAATTCATTTTCTTTTCTCTCTCTTTCATTAAGTTTCCCAATGGTCATTTAATGCATGCAATTAAAAACTCAACCATAAGTCATTCGAAAAATCCTGACGGATCATCTTCGCAATCATTCGATCCCATCTTTTGATCTTTTGTTTTCCTTTGGAACGTCTATCTGCTTGAAGCTCGTCCCACCATAATGCTGCATGTCCTTTCAATTTCGTGACAACATGCCTTAACTTTTTATGCTCTTCGATATCTTCATAATCAAAGTAGGTGTCAAGAGCTCTAATCCAATCCAGAAGCTCTTTTGCATCCAGTCTTCCTTCATAGAATGGAATGTCCATTCTTGTCTTTGAACTCATCCGAGCGATAGCCTTAATTAATCGCTCGTTGGCTGCAACTTCTCTTGTGGTTCAGCCTCAACTTCGCCTTTGGAATCACTTAGATCCCCAGCATTGGCTGTGCGTCTCTGCACTGCTTCCATATCTTCCATTCTGGCACGAAGATTTCGTATTTCCCTCTCCATCTCTACATTCTGTCCTTGGCTACTTCTTTCTCTAGACATTTCTCTTTCCCTGTATAGTTCCCTTTCCCCCTCTGGATTGGGTGATTGTCTACCTCTTCTCGGCGGCATGGTGAAATTTTCTCTTCTCCTCTGTTACAGAAAACAGAGAGATTTTCTTGCTCTGATACCACTTGATGCAAACGCGCCACCCAGGACACGTCCGCTCCCACCAGTACCTTCTTTTCCTTTGGCCCGAAGAGCTGAAACACTCTTCAAATCCCTTATCGGGACTTTTCTACACCCACAGAACTCACCTTATGGTCTCCCTTCGCCCTATCGGGAAAATCGAGCTTCGCGTGATTGCGAGTCCTTGCGCTCATGAGGTCGGGTCTTACAATTCCCCGAAACCTGAAGAATATTCCTCGAATGCTTACCTTGCTCCTATCGAGAATTTTCCCGTCGAGAAATTGGCCTTTGCGCTGTTGTGATCCACTGTTCCCACGGATCCCCGATTTCCAAATTGCGATTCCACTTGGCGTTGACTTCAGCGAGGGCTTGACCCTTCGACACCTGTCCTTTGTTCTGCGCCTATGACCCACACCCCTGTGGTGATCAGGAAAACGCGTATCGGGTTTTCGCAATCTCCTTGGTCGATGTTCACGAGACCTTCCAAACCCCGAACTCCGACTCTCCGGGATCTTCCACCACGTGTCCCTTCTATGATCAACGGCTCTGATCCTATCGAGAATCACGGATCGCGATTCCTCTTTTCGAGAGTTCTATGCCTCTGGGAACTCCGAAGTTCCAAACGCCGACTCGTCGGGATCTTCTGCCACGCGTCCTCGCAAATGTATGGTTCAAACCTCCCGTCGGAAAATCATGGATCGCAATTCCAATATGCGAGAGTTCTATGTCCTTGGAAACCCCGATTCTCCGATGAACTGAACTCCGATGGCTCCCTCGATTCTTCCTCTGCTCCTGCGAGCTTAAACCCTGCGTAACTTCCCGAGATCTGACGGCTGACGGGATTTTCCCCAAACTGTTCCTCAAGATCTCAACCATCACTTCACCCTTCTTGATGATTTCTTGAGAATGGCTAAGTATCCCTTCTCAGAAATTTCTCTCCAACGCCTGCGCTTGTAACTCTTGCTTGAACCTTCTACGGCACGAATCTCCCGTGCTCTCCTTTAACAATATCACGAAGGTGCTGTACCTCCGGAGCTCTTCCACTCTGATTCTTTCAGAGGAACTTACGCGCAATCCTTGCGCTCAACATTCAACAACTCCTCGAGTGTTGAATCCTTCTGAATCTGCGCACTTCCTGCAGCAGCAGTTTTCAATTTCCTTGCTCAGATTAACAACTGAGACTCCTTCCTTCTACCTGCGCACTCACCTTGCATGACTTCAATAACCCAAAACAACTTCTGGGCGAACGAGAATAAAATTTCAACTACTGAGCCTTCATCAACGCACTCTATGCGGATGAATTCAACTGCACACCTTGCAGGAATCTCCTGGCTCAGATAGAGAAACAATTGGAACTCATTCTGTCTCCCTCTCAGACTTCAATTGAAACATGAAATCACATGCACAGCATATATATAAAACAAATGCATAACCAGAAAGCAAACATTCATGAGCACATCATCAACACAGAGAAATAACACCAGCCATGAATTTGAATAAGAACTTTATTCTATTAATTCAACATCTGTACATGGGTGTTCTTCACAATCTTCTCTGCTTGCTCTTCTCTTCTGAATGCTTGATTCTAATGTTACAAAGATACAATGAGGGTGTCTATATCCATTTTCCCTCTCAGACTCTAAAACTGTCTAATCTAGAAATAAATCCTACCTACCTGCATTAACTAGATTAAATGCCTCCTTATCTACTTCAGACAAGAGCGTATGGCTCAAGGTCTGATACAATATACAAAAGGCGCTCCTTCATAAAGGATTCATTAAAGGTTTGGCGCTTCAATTTCAAAAAGTTTTCAAAGAAATATGTCATGTGTTTAAAAACACATGCGTTGGCTCTACGCTCGGTTTGGGTATTTGTGATGCTCCTGCATCAGGTAACCAACGTTCAAGCATTCATTCAAGCACTCATCTGTCCGTGGTACCGCCCCACCCCCAATATGTTGGCAATCAATCGACTCAATCTCTATCTCATAATTATCTCTTAAAAATGTGTTTCCTCCTACTTCACAAATGTTGGTATCACCTAGGCATGCCTTCTCAAAATAACCCTCCATTGTTGTTTTATCTATATGTGGAGATTTAAGGATTCTTTGTTTCTTTTCCTTCAATGATATCCACATACCTCCCTGTACATAACTTATAGTGTACTTATATAAAAAAAAATACATGGAATTTAAGAGAGAGAGATAAGAAGAAGTTTACATTGCAAGAAATAAAAGAGAGTAACCAAAATATAATATCTATAGAAATAAAACCATCTATTGATATTCTAAAAGGAGAGCAATGTTTAGTTCCCTCTTTGCTAGGGAAATCTCCAAATTAGTTGAGTTAAAATACAATGATAATTCTTGAGAAACATTACATAGCTTTCTATCTTTATGAATAGTTTCTCATTATCCAAACTCTAACCATTAATGACCATTTACATTAATTAACCACATGCTAACTAACTAGCTAACATTTCTAGAAAAAAAATAACTCTATATATTAATTATTTAATTTTTAAGTACTAAAACTAAAACAATTAAAGTAACACCTAACAAATACTTGTTTATGATGACACATTCTCATTACTAGTGTGTAGGTCAGGTTTTCATAGTTAATTATAAATTATAAAATTTTGAAATGTCCACATGGACACTTCAACCATCATCAAACACAAATAAAAAACTCAGATAATAATAGAAAAAAGTGCTTGGGTGGATATTTATAGGGTTAAAAATCAAGGTTAACCCAAAAAAAGAGTTACAACACATAGTAAAATCTATTTAATGCTAATGTTAAAATTTAAATTATATTTATTAAACTTTATAGCTGCTAGTTGTTAAAAATGATTAAAATAGTAAATGAGCTGATGAAAATAAAATCTATTTAATGCTAACAATTAAAATATAAATTTTGTTTCTTAAATTCTATAGAGTTACAATCCCTTGTAAAAAATGATTAAAAGAGTAAAAGAGTCTTTGGAAATAAAACCTATTGATGTAGTCTAAATGTACTAAGTTTTAGCTTTGAGATTTTTTTTTTGTGAAATTGTTGAATCTGCAGATTTGAATGGTTAAACCTGTATAATTTGAGTGCCCCATGGGTTTTTCAACACATTCAAGATTCAAAAATGCAATTTAATTAACAAAAAATTACAATTTCTTTCTCTAATAAATCCTCCCACCCCCACCCTATGAGGGGGGTGGGGGTGGCTGTGGCGGGATTTATAAACCCTATGAGGGTGGAGGTGGGGGTGGAGGTGACATGATTTATTAGAGAGAACATATACATAATATGTTTTGGGGGTGGGGGTGAGGGGATTTATTAGAGAAAACATATACATAATATGTTTTCTCTAATAAACCCCCCACCGTATAATATGTTTTCTCTAATAAATCCTCTCACCCCACCTTCATATATGAGGGTGAGGGTGGGGGAATTTATTAGAGAAAACATATATGGGTGGGGAGTATGAGGATGAGAGTGGGGGTGGAGGAATTTATTAGAGAAAACATATACATAATATGTTCTCTAATAAATCACCCCACCTTCACTCTTATATTATGTATATGTTTTCTCTAATAAATCCTCTCACTCCCACCCCCTCTCTCACCCTCACCCTCATATAAAACATATACATAATATGTTTTCTCTAATAAATCCCCCCACCCTCACTTTCATATTATGTATATGTTTTCTCTAATAAATCCGTCCACCCTCACCCTCATATATGAGGATGAGGGTGAGGGTGGGGGTGGTGGGGTTTCTTAGAGAAAACATATTAGTGGGGGGATTTATTAGAGAAAACATATACATAATATGTTTTCTCTAATAAACCCCCCCACCCTCAGTTTCATATTATGTATATGTTTTCTCTAATAAATTCCTCCACACCCCACTCCATCCTCCTATATGAGGGTGAGGGTGAGGGTGAAGGGATTTATTAGAAAAAACATATATACATTTTCTCTAATAAATTGCCCCACCACACCCTACCTTCATATATGTTTTCTCTAATATAATCCCCTCACCCTCACCCTCATAATAAAATCCATCACCCTCATAATTTAAGAACAAAAATAACAAAACTTAGAAAATGCCTAAGCTATTTAATTATTTTATTTTTAATTGCTACTTTACTATTTAAAAAGACCCAAAAATAGATCCACCGTCCTTTGTTATATCTATTTATAAGATTCGACAACAAAGAAAGCCGACCTAAAATAGAGACAGCATCCTTCCTTACATCTATTTATAAGATTAGACAACAAAGAATAATTGAATTGATCATCAACTCCTACGAACGTTTTGGCAGAGGTTCAATGTTATTATTTTAAAATTTCAGAGGCAATGGATCGTTATGCTTTTGTTGATGAGATTATGGGCAAAGGAGCTAATGGAACCGTTTGGAAGGCGATGGATGTAACCACAGGAACTGTTTTTGCCATAAAAAAAATGAAGAGAAAGTTCTGTACGTACGAGGAATGTCTGAATCTTGTAGAGGTGAGATGCATGCGAAAATTGGTTCATCCCTGCACGAAGTGATAATGGAAAGCAACACATTGTATCTGGTACTCGAGTGTATGGATTGTGATTTGTGGCAGCTCATCAGAAGCAGAGGCCATCCATTTTCAGAGGAGGAAGTGCGCAGTTTATTCTTCCAGCTTTTCAGGGGGCTTGCATACATGCACGAGCAAGGATATTGTCACCGAGATTTGAAGCCAGATAACTTATTAGTGAGTGGAGATACCATTAAAATTGCAGATTTTGGGCTGGCGAGGAACATGCTACATGAATCAGGGAAGCCACTGCAGTCGTATGTTGTGACACGCCCATGTCGAGCACCGGAACTTCTTCTTGGATCCACTCGTTATGACTTCGCCATCCATATCTGGGCGATGGGTGTTATCATGGCGCAACTTTTGGCTGGTTACCATCTCTTTGGTGGCTCCATGGAGATAAATCAGATTTACTCCATGGAGATAAATCAGATTTATAAAATTTGCTCTGTGATTGGATGTCCAGATAGCCATAGTTGGCTTCAGGGTTTAGCCCTTGCTGCATCTTTGAATTACAGTTTTCCAAAAGAGTTTAGGTTTGTCGATTCTACTGAACGGTTGTCGTCTCTCACACAGGGTGCAAGTACGGAGGCTGTAGACCTAATAAAATCATTGTTATCGTGGGATCCCAACAGCAGACCCACGGCGAGAAAAGCACTCCAACACCCATTCTTCATTCCCTGTCACAATACCAACACCCCGATTCCGCCGCCTATTCTGCAATCTGTTTACCATTCAGAAGTCCGGGAGCAAAAGCCTCCTTACAATGATAATGGAGAACATGTCTTCTTGAGTAATCCATATTCTGTTTGGCAACAGATTCTTAATTCTATGCCTCAATTCGATTCGCCGTATACAGTAAAAAAATCGGTTGTAAAACCGTTTCCAGTGAGGACGACGTTGCAGATTAATCCAATGGCCCGCCCGGTGGGACTAGAGCAACAAGTGCGAGTTACAACAGAAACTCCTGGATCTGACCCGTTGAGCTTCAGTTCTACATATGCTATTTGGCGACAGATCGCATATAAAGGTCCATATCATCCTGAGTATCTCGCACCAGACAGTGTGAGACCGTTCCCATCGAAGCTGTTTAATTCAACGGTACAACCACAATTGCTACAGGATTAGGTGATTATAGAATATTCCTGAAGATTCAGATGATCCCAATTGCTAAAATAACCACACTTTCCTGTTGAACTAAGGACTACGTCAGCTTGACGGACTTTATGTTCTGCATTTCATTTTAACCACAAAGGTTAAAATACCAAATTTCATAAATTTTTCCCATTCCATTATTTTAACAAAAATACATGGATTTAACCACAAAGGTTAAAATACCAATTTCGCTATATGTTTTCTCTATTAGTTTTATTTATATTATATTTTTAATTATGTAACCAATTAATATATTCTATTAGTTTTATTTATATTATATTTTTAATTCTGTAACATTGAAGACTGAATCCAGAAATAATCAGTGATGTAAAACGGATAAAAAAATATCATTCATTGATTTGAACACTTGTGGGGTTAAGAATAAATGTTGTAACAGATTCATTTATAAATGTATAGAAGTTATGAACATTTAATATCATTTGTTGATTTGAGAGAACAATGAAGAATATGTTAGTATCTTTAAATGTTAATCATTAGATTGAAAATTGTAATCAAAAGATTAATTAACTCATCAATTCCAATAAAGATATAATTAATGTAATAATATAATTTTAATGTATAATTAATATATTAATATAAAACAATAATGCATTTCATTAATACATTATTATTATATATTATATTTATATGATAATTAATTAATATACTAATTATACATTAGCTATACATTATTATATTAATTTATACATTATATATTTGTGTAATGTATAAATTAATGTAATAATGTATAGTTAATGTTAATTAGTGTATTAATTAAGTATCACATAAAAGTAATATATAATAATAAAAATGTATAAATTAAAGTAATTATTTTACATTATGGTATAATGTCATTTACTAATTGATGGATACATTAATGATGTAATGTTTTAATCTTATAAAGTAAAAGTGAAAAAGTAATTAGGGTAACAGAGGCATTTATAAATGCATTGAAGTTATGAACAATTAATATTTGAGAGAACAACTAAGAATATGCTTGCATCTTTAAATGTTGACCATTAGATTGGAAATTGTAATTAAAAGCTTAATTAACTCATCAATTACAATAGGGGAACACCGTAATTAATGTAATAATGTAATTTTAATGTATAATTAATGTATTAATAAAATACATTAATATAAAATAATAATGTATTTCATATGTTTTCTCTTAAGAGGTTCCAAGTTCAAATCCAAATGGGAGTAGGATATGTATATCTCCATAAACCTTAAAAATAAATTATTATATTATTAATACACTAATTATACATTAACTATACATTATTACATTAATTTATACATTATACAATGTATAATGTATAAATTAATGTAATAATGTATAATTAGTATATTAATTAAGTATCACATAAATGTTTTCATTGATGCATATCCTATGTGAATTTTGTGAAATAAAATAAGTGTTATGGGTTTAGAATTTGACCTAAAGTTTTAGTAATAAGTTTCCCCAAGCGTTGGTGGACGAGGAAGTATCATCACAAGTTACTTGTCTTTTGATCCAGATATCCAAGCCTCAGGTTCAAGTTTGAATGACTTAACAAATGTACCATATATTAGGGTTCTATTAGGATTAAGGTAATATTAAGGTTAGGGTTTCAAAATTCATGAACGCACTCAAGTAATAAATAATATTTAAGTAATGTATAATTCTTTACTTTATATATATTTAGAGTAATAATCAACCACTTTATTTTATCTTTACAAAATACTAATACATTTATTAATGATTAACTTTTTACTCTATATAAAAGCATCCACAGATTATTTAAACAATAATACCACTGAGAAGAGATAGTATGGGTGGATCATTTACAAAAACCAAATGTATGGATAGATTATTTAAACAGAGTGAAGGAGTGTGTCCGTTAGTACCTGGATGCGTGAATCAAATGCAAGTAGATTTTTTTCAATTTTTTGATCGACAACAATTCTTGATGAGCAAAACAATTCATGATCAACAAAAGAGGGTGCACACTCAATTAAAAAATAAACTGAGAGACTGATGGAGTGAGTATGTAAATAAAAAACTCATACCTGGATGGAATGAAACTAAATGCCCGATGCATGAATTCACAATAGCGCATATCAATAGCAGTATTTTCAATTCGTCCTCTTTCTCCTCATGCTCAATAGAATGCAGATTTTGATTAAAAAACATAAATAAAACAAAGACTAATGAAGTGGAAGCGTAAATAAAAAACATAGGTTGATGTTAGTACCTGGATGGAATGGAATTGGATGTTCGATACCTGAATGCACAATATCTCATAAATACACAATATCAAGAAGAGTCTTTGCAATTCATCCTCTTTCTCCTAATGCTCAACAACACATGAATGCACACTATGAATAATAGTCTTTGCCATTCGTCTTCTTTCTCCTAATAAGCAATAACATTTTTATCTTTATGTAAATGTATTTAATTATGCGCTCCCATATTTGTTTCCAATCCGCTGATTTGTTAGGTCATAATTTTTTGTTGCATGAATCGTTTAGTCGCACTCCTTTCATAAGTTAATATGCATAATTGATTGAGAAGCGAAGAGACCCAAGTAATTCAGGCCATCTTGTCAAAGTAACATAAAAAATAATAATAAGTCAAAGTAACATGCCAGGTGTAAGAAAGGGTAGCTTGAAAGTTACTATTGGTTTTATTTGCATAAGTACATTAATGTAATAATGTAATTTTAATTAACTCATCAATTTCAATATTGGTTTTATTTGCATAAGTATATTAATGTAATAATGTAATTTTAATTAACTCATCAATTCCAATAACGACGTAATTAATGTAATAATGTTATTTTATTGTATTAATAAAATATATTAATATAAAACAATAATGTATTTCATTAATATATTATTATTATAAATTCTATTTATATGATAATTAATTAATACATTAATTATACATTAACTATACATTATTATATTAATTTATATATTAATATATTTGTATAATGTATAAACTAATGTAATAATGTATAATTAGTGTATTAATTAAGTATCACATAAATGTAATATATAATAATAAAAACATATAAATTAAAGTAATTAATTTACATTATGATATAATGCAATTTATTAATTGATCCATACATTAATAATGTAATGTATTAATTAATTAATATATTAATACATTATTAAATAATACAGTGATAGAGTATTAATTTAACCTTATAAAATAATACATTAAATACATGAATATATACATAAAAAATATTAATATATTAAATACATTAATAAATATATTAATAAAGTATGAATACACAAATATAATTATATATTAATAATACATTATTAAAGTAGTAATAATAATAATAATAATAATAATCTATTTTTAAGGTCACGGCCAAGCCAGCACACCAAATTGGTGTATGAGACCCCCTTGTTTGTGGGACAAGTGACCCCCCTTTGCCCAACGTTTTGACTGGTAAAGTCTATGAAGGTATACATACCCTACCCCCCTCTGGATTTGAACTTGTGACCTCTTAAGAACTTGATGTATTTAGTAATACATTATTACATTACTCTAATGTATGAATTAAAGAACTAATACATTAATATTTAATATATAATGTAACATATTAAACTATTAATACATTAATAAATGAAGAGAGTAGGAAGAACATAACACACAATTAAAACAACAGAGAGAAATTGAAACTGAGACAATGCAAAATGGGTTTGATTGATGTGAATTTATAGAAAATTTAAATGCAACAGGTATATCTCGAAGCCTCCAGAGCTTCCGATGGTTTCTTGAATTTTCTTGATATTTTTTTTGGAGTCCGCTGTCTTTGTCAACTACCACATTTAATTCGGCTTCTAGATGTCTTCTCACCGCCTATATTAATAAACATTACATCTTAATTAATCTTTGTTTTAACACTCCCACTTAATGTTTATTAGGATTAACATACATTTATTAAGGGGATACTTCTTTAAGTCCTATCATGCGTCTGAACTTTACAAACTTTACAGTACTCAAAGCTTTAGTAAATATATCAACAACTTGATCTTCTGTTCTACAATATTTCAACATGATGTTTCCTTTCTGTGTTTTCTCTCAAACATAATGATGATGTATTTCAATATGTTTGGTCTTTGCATGAAAAACTTGATTCTGTGTTAATTGTATTGTGCTTTGATTAGCACAGTAAATAGTTGTAGCTTCTGTTTGAGGATGATTCAATTCAACAAGAATACCTCTTAGCCATGTGACTTCTTGTGTTGCAAGTGTTTCTCCTTTATATTCAACTTCTATTGATGATAAAGAGATTGTAGCTTGCTTCTTGCTACTCCATGAGATTGCTCCCAAATCAAGATAAAAGATATATCCATAAGTTGATTTTCTATCATCAGTATCTCCTGTCCAATCAGAGTCTGTATATCTTGCAAGTTGAACATTACCACCATTTTGATATTCAATTCCAAGCTTATAACTTCCTTTGATGTATCTAAGTATTCTTTTAGTTGCATTCCAATGTTCAAGATGAGGATCAGACATAAATCTAGAAACCATTCCAACTGCATATGCAATATTTGGTCTCATGGCTGTTAGATAGAGAAAACTTCCAACCAACTATATATATAGTGTGCCATCAATTTTTTTTGAAATAGAGTTGCTTCTTAACTTGGTCCCTGTATCAATTGGAGTTGGCATTGACTTACAATTCTCCATTTTGAACTTCTTCAATAGATCCAGTGCATATTTTGGTTGTGATAGAAGAATTCTATCTTTTTCTTGCCAAACCTGGATGCCAAGAAAATAATGTAATAACCCCAAGTTTGTGATATCAAAATCCTTCTTTATATTCTTCTTGAAGTTATATACGTGACTTAAACTGCTTCCTGTAATGATTAAGTCATCTACATATAGGACAACCATTATGATATCACCATTGCAATTTTTGACATACAAATCAGGATCGTAAGAACTTCTTTTGAATCCATCATTCAAGAAGTACTCATTAATTTTGGAGTACCATGCTCTTGGAGCCTTCTTTAACCCATACAATGATTTTTTAAGCTTACAAACAAGATGTTCTTGACCAACCTTTATAAAACTGGGTGGTTGTTTCATATAATTTTCTTTTAGTAAATCACCATGCAAAAAATCACTTTTTACATCCATTTGATGAATTTCCCAACCAAATTTTGTAGCTAGAGAAACTACAATGTGAATTGTAGTCATTTTAGAAACATGAGTAAATGTTTCAGTATAGTCAATACCTTCTTTTTTTGATAATCCTTTTGCAACCAATCTAGCCTTATGCTTCTTGATTGCTCCATCAGATGTGAACTTTGTCCTATATATCCATTTGCAGCCAATGAGATTTTTACATTCTGGGAGAGGAGTCAACTCTCAAGTTTGATTCTTCATTAAAGAATCATATTCATCTTTCATTGCAACATCCCATTTAGGTTTTCCTTGAGCTTCTTCAAAGACCTGTGGATCATCAACATGCATCACTCTAGTCATAAGAGCATAGTTGGCATAATGTTGTCTTGGGCCTTCTTGATAAATCTCTTGAAGACTTCTTGTTTTTGTGGAAGAACTATCTTGTGTACTTGTAGCAACAATTTATTCTTCACAAGATTCAAAACTTTCTTCATTAGCCATTTCATCAATATTTTCTTCACTAGTTTGGTCACTAAGAATTGATGAAGTAGGAGAAAGGGAAGAAGATTTGGTAGATGGTATGCATATTTCATCAGATATTACATCTCTCCTAATGAGTATTTCATTCTTTTCAGGATCATACAACCTGTAGGCCTTAGATGTGTCACTGTAACCAACCATAATACATTTGTGAATTTTTCTATCAAGTTTCTTTCTCTTTTCATCAGGAATATGAACATAAGCATCACACCAAAAAACCTTGAAATGACTTACAGTTGGTTTCTTCTACTCCAAGATTCTTTAGGAGTCTTATGTTTGAAAACAATTGTAGGTGTCCTTTTGACAATATAAGTTATAGTATTTATAGCTTCAACCAAAAATTTTGGATCCATATCTCTAGCATGTAGCATACACCTAGCCATCTCCATAAAAGTCCTATTCTTCCTTTCAGCTACCCCATTTTGTTGAGGTGTATAAGAGACTACATGTTCTCTTTTAATTCCATTATACTTACAATAATGATAAAAATCTTTGTTTACATATTCTTTTCCATTATCAGTCCTTAAATCTTAATAGACTTTCCACTTTGTTTTTCTACAAAAGCCTTAAATTCCTTGAACTTCCCAAATACCTCATCTTTGTTCTTTAGAAAATAAACCCAAATCCTTCTACTATAGTCAACAATAGATGTTAGAACATATCCGAAACCTGAAATATAAGGATGTTTTAATGGCCCCATGAGTTCATTACGAACCAAGTGAAATGGAGTCTTCACTCTCCATGATTTTCCTTTTATGAATTTATCCAACATAGCTACAACCGAGCCCTGCATAGCTCAAAAGGCCACAATCCCTTTCAGGTGGGGTTGGGATTCCAACCGTGGGGTTGGGATTCCAACCATTGGGTCCCATAGATGTTTCACTTCCCCTTGCGGTCACCTCGACCGACTCATCTCCTGCTCCAATTGAAGCTGACAAAGCCACCTGGTTCATTGAGCGGATTCAATACATCTTCCAACAGGTTTAGGATCTCCTATAAAATTCCAATGACAAGTACAAGCAATGCTATAATCAACATCAGGTGCCACATAAGTTTCAGATGGGCGACAAAGTTTGGTTGCACTTGCAGAAATAACACCTTACAGGATCCCATTGGAAGCTTCTCCCACTCGGTTATGGGTCGTACACCATCATCACTAAGGTTGTGGGGGATAATTATTTTGAGCTCAACATTTCTCCTTTCCTTGGCCTACACCCAGTGTTCAATGTGGACCTCCTTCGACCTTATTTCCCACCATTATTGGACACCTTAGACGTAGTAGAACAACTGACACCAACAGAGATCAACACCGATTGCATACAACAAGAATCCAATGATAAGATTGTGGACACATAGATCAAGGACACTCAACCGTAAATGATCCATCTTTATCGAGTCCTCAAAGTAGGGAAACTCCTCCACCAAGGCAAGTGGCTCACCCGGGGCCAAATTCAGTAGAAATTTTCTCATCTGATGGGGGAACTCAACGCAATGGAGACAATTTATTCCTGAGGAGGGGGGATTGATCTAGGTGGATATTTGTGGCCACCCACCTTTTCCAGCTGGCTCAAAACAACTTTATGGCAATTTTGGTAATTTACTATTTTTAGTAGTTTTTTGGGTCCTGAACTTCCGGAGCCATTTTGAGGCCCTAAATGATGTTTGTTTTTGGGTATATAGTTGTTTGAAAATTGCCAACAATTGTATTCCTTAGATAGATCTTTCCAATGAGATATCATACACCTAAAACAAAGATCGTATGAAAAATTTACGACCCCGGGAAGTTGATGTACTCACTTACCCAAATGGGGCCCACATGAATTTTGTCTCTTCATCTCCTAGGGTTAGGTTTTAGGATGTCTAGGGTTTTGACACTCCTGTTTATTGTAAAAAGGACTTCAAAGCCTCATTGTAATCATCTTCTTGTGAATGAGCGCAACCGTCACATCTCTTCTCAGAGATAAGCCACCACCATTCCAACAAGCTTGTTTTTCGTTGTATTTTACAGTTTCAACTTATTTCCTTATTGAATAGAAAACCAGTTTTACTGTATCTCTGTTATTCTATGTTAAGAATCTGTATTCATTTTGTACTGCTCATAAAATATGGATCGCAATTCAACCTTATGATTTTTTTTTTCATAATGTAGTTTTGTTCCCTAGTATTGTGACTTTAAAGTTAGAACTAGGGTACACATGATAATATTTTTTGTTTCTACTCTATTATTGATGAAATTATGCGAAATTCCACTGTTTATAAGTATCATTAGTCTTGTCTTATTAATTTAACCAAAAACTTTAAGAGTTTTGGGTTGAGAAATATACATCATGGCATAAGAGAATAATTACATGATGGTACTTTTAATGATAGAATTTTCAAGGTTTTTGGATTCTTCATTTGAATATCCTAATTCTGTTCAAATGGATATAAATCATGTGCTTCTTACTCTTTGTCACTATCATTGCTATGTCCTTTGCAAATGTATACTTTTTTTCCTTGAATTTGTATCCTACACTCTAGGTATGTGCATGACATTTAAACATTGATTTTTGTCATTGTTTATGTTAGATAGAGGTATCCTTTTGTTAGGGGAATATACTTTGATATTGGGTTTTTGGAGTGGAAACAAGGAGGTCATTGATAGGACATCGATGAAACTTGTATTTTTTCCTGTTTCAAAAAAGATTAGGAATTATTTTTGTAAATTTAACCCCAACATACCAATCATTTCCAACCATTAGGATACACACAATCTCTTAAGAGTTTTAGGGCAAGGCCAATCCTTCATAGCTTCAATTTTCTTAGGATCCACCCATATGCCATCCTTGATGACAATATGACCCAGGTAATCTACTTCCAAGGCTCCAAAGGACCATTTATATTGTTTGAGGAAACATTTGTGCTGAGAGAATAGATGGACAAATTGATCCACATGGGAGAGATGAGATTTCCACGTTTTACTATAGATGAGAATATCATCAAAGAAAACTAAGAAAAAATGACGAAGGAAAGGACATAAGATATGATTCATGAAACTTTGGAAAGTGGAGGGAGAATTACACAGGTCAGATAGCATGACCAAGAAATCATAGTGACCCTCATGAGTTTTAAGTGAAGTCTTGGGAATATCTTCCTCTTTCACATGTATCTAGTGGTAGCCAAAACATAGATCAAGTTTAGTAAATTACTTAGCACTGCTCAATTAATCCAATGGGTCATCAATGACAAGAATGGAATTTTTTTCTTTAATTGTGAGTTTGTTTAGGGTGTGAAACTCTAGACACATGCACATAGTTCCTTATTTATTGAGTACCATAGGGGATAGTACTAGGACGGATAACACCCAGTTCGAGCAATTCTTGAAAAATTTCTCAATTTCATTCTTCTAGGAAAAGAGATAACAATAAGGGTTAACATTGGGATGAAGACTACCTAAGACTAGAGGAAAGGAATGATCATGAACATCACGAGAAGGGGGAATTCCATGGGGAATGGTAAAAACAACTTGGTTTTCAAAGATTATAGATTGGAGGTCAAGATGCACAAAAGGTGTCTCAACTACTTGAATGGAATGGAGTTGAGAAATAATGCCTGAATGACCTTTTATATGGATCTTTTCCATTATATGGGAACTGATGATCTCAAGGGAGCCTGTGTTGATGCCTTGGAAATCATACTGATGTCCCTCCTATTGGAATTGCATGTTAATTCTTTAAAATGTATGAGGCTGGGGCCAAGAGTGCATAACCATTTCACACCAAGAACAATGTCACAACCACCCATGTCAATAGAAAACATATGAGATTTCAGGTTGTACTGACCAATTTGGAGGCACACATTTTCAAAATCCCCCCCACATTTCATGTAACGACCATAGGCAATCATGATTAATTTTTTTTTGATTGCACAGATACATCAATTGGTTTATTGGGAAATGCGATGATGAATAATATTATGGGTGATGCCACTAACAATTAGGATGATGACCTTTTGATGCTTAATGTAGCCAATTAACTTGAGGGTTAGGGGAGCATAGAAGCTAGTGAGGGCCTTTAGTGAAATGACTAGTTCAACTTCTGGTGGATCAAAGGGTGGAGTTGTAAGTTTTAAACTTGTGAAAAAGAAATGCATACATATTCTTAAGAAAAGCATAAATTAATCAATGATTCATACACACAGTACACAAAGATTTACGTTGGAAACCCTTAACTCAGAGAAAACCAACCTTCCTTGGTGTCACACCTTTCAACTCTTCATTGTATTAATTTCACCATTCATAATACAATATATACAATATTTTAGGTTTTCTGTAGCTACCAAAACCCTAATCGCTTAATTCAAGATTAATTTGGAAAACCGCTAAAAATAACAAATTCCACTAAAATAGCAAAAACAATCCAAGAAAAAACCTTTCAGGGTGTTGCCCCAAACATTGCGCGTAACCCGGGGGTCCAAACTTGGCCCTTCTGGGACCCCCCAAGGAAAGTGACCGATGCACATGACACAGGGGGTGAAGGAAGTTGGGATCTATTGGTTGTGGAGCCTGATTATCTTCCTGATTCAGAGGTCCTTGCTTTCAGCTGTGTTTATACCCCATGAAGTATTTACACCCCATAAGTATGTACACTCTTCCACGCGGGGGAGTGTAGAGGGGGGGTACCCCCTCTGTGGGGTCCAAGGGGGCTATCCCCCCAGTTGGAGGGTCTGGGTGCAAGCGGGCCCCCAACGGGGGTTCAGGGGCAAAGCCCCCGAAGCAAAAATTGCCTTGTAAAAGTATATTGTAATTTCATTATAAATCTGGACCGTTCATTATAAGGTCGTAGATCTAACGATAGAGATTATGTTAGGGTTTTTTTCCCTAGAAGGAAACCCTCTTTTATGAGGGAAATGTATTGTGGCTATGGATGATGGTGAATATTGTATTCTGAGATAGGAGACTGTGAGAGAAAGAAGAGGAAGTTACAGAGGTTTTTTCTGTAGTTTGTATCCCTTCATTTGCTGGATAATAATAAAGGAAGGACCTGGCAATTTCTCTGGTGGACGTAGCCCACACTGGGTGAACCATGTAAATACGTGTCTCTCTTGTATTGTGTGTCTTCTGTGTTTTGTTTCTGCATTTGTTTTATTTCATTTCTCCGTGGTCCTATTTTTCTAACAACTGGTATCAGAGCGTAAGGTAACTCGCAGGAAAAGAGGGTTCCTGGTTCGAGTGGGATCAATGTCGGAAGATGGAAAGTTTAGGGTCAAGAAATTTAACGGCCAAAACTACCAGTTATGGAAGATGCAGATGGAAGACTATTTATATCAGAAGGATCTATTCCTACCATTGAGTGGAGTAGCAAAGAAGCCGACGACCATGAAGGATGAAGAATGGGAGATTCTTGACAGAAAGGCTCTAGGAATGATACGGCTGAGCCTGGTAGCATCGATGGCTTTCAATATTTCGAAAGAAAAGACAACGAAGGGTTTGATGGATGCGTTGGCCAAATTGTATGAAAAACCCTCGGCGTCGAATAAGGTATTTCTAATGAAGAGATTATTTAATATGAAGATGTCAGAAGGTGGGTATGTTGCAGATCATTTAAATGAAATTAATACGGTTACTAATCAACTAAGTTATGTAAAAGTGGACTTTGATGATGAGGTTAGGGCTCTTCTAATCTTGTGCTNNNNATTGCCAGAAAGCTGGAATGGCTTGGTCATGGCTGTAAGTAACTCTGTCTTTGGTTCAAATACTTTAAAATTTGATGATGTTGTTGGTGTTATCCTTAGTGAGGAAATGCGACGAAAAAGAACAGGTGAGACATCAGGAAATGTGTTGAACATGGAGAACATGGGAAGACAAAAGGATAGAGGAAAGGGATCAGGAAACCGCGGAAATTCTAGGAAGGGAAAATCCAAATCCAGACTTGGAAAGATAGAGTGATGGAATTGTGGGAAGAAATTACATATGAAGAAACACTGCAGAGCTCCAAAGAAACAAAGAGATGGACAACAGGAGAGAAATCATGAAGCAAATGTAACAGGTGATGTGTTACAAGATGCTTTGATTCTTTCTGTAGATAATATTTCTGAGTCTTCGGTAGTAGATTCAGGAGCTTCATTTCATGCCACACCCCATAGGAAACATTTTCTAGATTATGTTNNTTATGTTCAAGGTGATTTTGGACAGGTTCATTTGGGTGATGATAAACCATACAAAATTGTTGGAATGGGAAAGGTAAAAATAAAGCAATGAAATGGAAACCAATGGTTGTTGAAAGTGGTAAAACATGTTCCAGATTTAAGAAAAAATCTGATTTCAATAGGGCAGTTGGCAAGTGAAGGTTGTATATCCATATTTATAGATAATACATGGAAGGTCATCAAAGGATCATTGGTGATAGAGAAAGGAGAGAAGGTAGGTACATTGTATCTATGTACTGGTAATACTGACTCTTCTATATCTTTAGCTTCTACAGGAGTGGATACAGCACTATGGCATCATAGGTTGGGACACATGAGTGAGAAGGGTATGCAGATCCTTCACAAAAGAAATTTGTTGCCAGATCTTAAACAAATTGATTTGGACTTTTGTGAGCATTGTGATTATGGAAAACAAAGAGAGTCAGATTTCTGAGAGTTGGAAAAGAAAAGAAGAATGAAAGGTTAGAGCTTGTGCATACAGATGTATGGGGACCATATCAGGTATCATCTCTTGGTGTCTCTCATTATTATGTTACTTTTATTGATGATGCAACTAGAAAAACTTGGG
>CBVK0102884148.1:0-10499 GCA_900067695.1 Picea abies | reverse complement strand
CCTCTCTGGGAAGTACTCTTACTGTCAGAGATGACCGTGGAAGTTAGGGTGGGCTTCGTTGCCTTAATATCTTGAGCACCCACAGTTATTTGGCCAAGGGAGGAGGAAGCTTAAGGCTCCAAACATATCTAGGGGGGAGGGAAAGATAAAATTAACTGAATCTTTAAGAAATGCTTAACCACCTAGTTGCATAGAAAATCCATGTGTTGGGGATCTTAGATGAAAAATAGTCATGTCAAGCTTGTTGATTAAGTAGCAATGAGATTTTGACATCCAATTGGTCCATTTTGAAATTCATGCCCACCATCTGTCTGCACATGTCGAAGATGATTTTCCACTATTCTTCTATTAATCCTCCTTCTCCAGGTTCATTATTTGAGCATCGTTCTTTTGATGAAAAATATGACCATGGAGAAGAGGGGATTCCTCAATGGAAGAATCCTGACTTGCATGGACCTTCAAATTTGATCAAGTTTCAGCTCAAAGTGGAATGCCCTCACCCTCAATTGATTAGACTCGACAAACTAATTCTAAGACTTCATTAGAATGTGGTGAATTGTGCACGTGAGTCTCATGAGGGGGCATATGAGAATCCTCCATCCATGCCTCAATCCTATTGCAATCACTTACATCTTAATGGTGCATGGGAATTCATCACTGGGAGCCATGGGTCCTGCAAGAAGGCCCTCTTTCCCAGACCCTCGACATTGCAAACATAGAGCACAAAGCCACACTGAGAGAGTATAGCATACAGCTTGAGTCCAACATTCTCGTACAACTAGTCAGAATGGTTTGCCAAACCTTCAACAAAATAGGAATATAACCACCACCCTTGGTTTAATATGGCTTGTTCACTTCCCTCGGACTTCATTTCTTCAGTCGACCATTTATTTTTCCTCACATTTTCTACAATGTTGGGATGAATTTTGGGCCAAATAATAGTCCAAGGAGCTGAAAGTGAATGGAAAATTATTCTATTATGCTCCTTCTAGATATGCCATAGAATGAATCCTAGAAAGAGATGTTAGATTCTATTGAGGATGACCATTTAGTAGGTCGAGAGACACCAACTAGAGATTGTGTTGGGAATCTTGTCTCTATGATGGTCCATTGTGCACATCACTTGAGCTTCATGATCCCACATATGCAAACTAAAATTGCATTGGTTCAACATGTGTTCCATGGTCTCCTTAGCTTGGATACATAATGGGAATATGTAAGGCCCTATGAATCCTCTTTTTGGAGGTTTTCCTATGTTAGCATGCATTTGTAAGACATTAAATAGAGGGAAGTACTTATCTTTTTCCATAAGTTGATTGTCCATATGTTTCTCCATATACTATCCTTGTTCATTTGATGGAATTAGGTTGTGAGACCATATGATTCTTTAGTGTTGAATATCCCTTTAGAATATTATTTTCTAGATTATTTCCAAAAGGCATTCAACATATTGGACTCTTAATACCTAAATTAAGAGCATTGGAATCCTAGATGGGTCATTAAGAAAAGAAGGGTAAAATATTCCTTGTGTTGTGTACAATAATGGTATATAGTGTGGTGGTTATTTGATGACTAGATGAGATGCCTAGTGATAAGAATTCAAGTCCTTAACCTCAGCATATGTATTTGTCCCCTTTATTTTGGCAGGAGAGTATTATTGTGGTTTGGAGAGTGATGAATCTTTTTTGTTTCCTATTTTCAAGAAATAGTTGAGGTAGTCTCATATTCTTGTGACTAGTTGAGATCCTAAGGACTGAAGGCCACTGTAAGGAAATTTCAAACATAGAGAACAAAGCCACACCGAGAGAGGATAACAGAGAGTTTGAGTCCAAAATTCTCCTACAACTAGTGAGAATGGGTTTCCAAACCATCAACAAAACATGAATATATCCACCACCCTTCCTAGTTATCCTATGTAGACTGCTTTTTCGTAAATGCTAATAGGACACCATAATTGAGGTAATGTTCTTGAAGTGACTATGATTTACTATCCTTGTACCATTGAGCCTTTCTTTGTCCATCGCATCCTGATGTGAACTTAGAGTTGGAGTAATGTGTCTATATGTGTTTAAATGTGATGTCCCTTCCATGCGCTCGCAAGGATCCTTGAGAGAGCACTTGGAAGGGAATATTCTATCCACATGTATGGTCATGAGAAAGTGGATATCACCCTATCCAGGGAGGATTCATCCTATGTTTCCAGGGCTACACATTCTCGAAAAAGGGGGTGCACCGAGAATTGATTAGAGCTACAATGCAGGTCACCCTATTTTTTATCAATTTTGGCATTGACTAACTTGTCTGCTATATTATTGGCCTCCTTGCGAACATGTGAGGGAATAATGACCATATGAGGAGAGATCATATTCTTCAGAGATTCCAAGCTTCCTAGAGGCCTCCAACTGGTAGAAATTTTGGCTGGCTCTGAGCCATTTTTGAGTTTAGATAACATGATTATTATTATTTGAGAGTCCCCTTCCACAATTAGTTGATGGAAGCAAAGCTAGATAACTTCTTGGATTTCACTAGTGAGAGCCCATAACTCAACAACATTGTTGGAATTATGCCTAATATTCTTGGCTAGGATGTGACAGAGGAATCCTTGATTGTCACGAAAGGAAACTCCAAAA
The DNA here is from genome assembly GCA_900067695.1 of Picea abies. Lineage (NCBI taxonomy): Eukaryota > Viridiplantae > Streptophyta > Pinopsida > Pinales > Pinaceae > Picea > Picea abies. The sequence goes on along the minus strand of CBVK0102884148.1, from coordinate 7,869 downwards.
ACTACAGAGCTATGATTACCCTTTGAGGCTCTGTCAAAATTTAATTTGATGAATCCAAAGGGAGGAAGATGCCATTTGTTTGGGATTCTTTGGACTAGAAGACAAGGTTGAGGAAGATCGACAGATAGAGAAATACATAGATCTCATTGGTTTAAGATGGCTTGTTCACTGCCCTCACACTTCATTTCGTCAGTCCCCCATTTGTTTTTCCTCATATTTTCCACAATGTTGTGATGAATATTAGGCCAAATAGCAGTCCAGGGAGATGAAAGTGAATGGAAAATTATTCTATTATGCTTCTTCTAGATATTCCATAGAATGAAGCCTGGAAAGAGATGCAGGGATGATTTTAAGGATGGAAATTTATTTTAAAATGTAGAAACCTTGGAGAATATTACTAATCCTTAACTTTCTAACTATAAAATGTTTGGCAATGTTTTTGTAAAAATATTCAAATTTATTGTTAATCACACCTGAATTGCAATTAATTATCTTCAAAATCTAGAATTGTAACAATATAGAAAGACAAAATGACTACATAATTTAAATGAACATAAATGAAATGATAGTCTTATTATTTAATATACATGAAGTACCTGACTAAGTAGGGGCCACTACACCCTTAGAAAAGGCATTGAGCTATGAAATCAAAACCACACGATCACCAACACATCAACACACAAACAAGAGAAGAACGAAAAGTATATTGCAGAAGTTTGAAAGTTACAATAGCAACCAATTTCTATCGCCACAATAATTCATCCTCCTAATATCAAGTGATATGGGGTGTTTATATAGTACAAATGATGTATAAAAAAAGGGGGGATAGATGGATAACCATTAGAATTGATCATTCTCCATTTACATTGATATTGCCAAATTTTAGTAAGGATCGAGCGGGTGTTGACTTTGATGAGTTGAGCGATAGTTGGTAGGGAAATAAATTTATCTTTTGGTTGTCCACTTTCCTCCCGACACTTTCCTATGTGAGGATTATTCCCTATCCATTGACTGTATTGTTGACCGTTGTGTTGGCAAACTTTGTACCAATTTGTAGGAATGATGTCGTACTTGGAATTGTAGCAAAAATATCATTTGGAATTGCAACAACAATGTCGTACTTAGAGTTGCAACAACAGAGAGTGAAATTAGAGTTGAAATAGTTGTATTGTGCTTGAATTTTCAGAAATAGAGAGGAATCGTGACCATTGTAAGGAGATTCACCTACTACAAGGAGTTGCAACTACTAGAAGGAAACCATTGTAATTTCTCTTGTATAAAAATCTTAGTGCATGAATGTAACAAGTTCCTTACAAAATATGTAAGAATAACATAAAAATGGCATATGGGGAATGATTCATACCTTGAAGAAAATTGTGAGAATAATAGATAAGGATGGTGTTAAAAAGGAAATGATCATTGGAAAATGGTAAGGAAAAATATATTGGATAAGTGTCGAAAGTATGTCAATTTAGGTACCTATCATCTCCCCTAGCCAAAACTCTTTGCATGTTGCTTTGGAACCAGCAATTACTTAGGCTTAGATAAATTAGGGTGATCGTGGAGGTCACTGACACTACAATCTACCTCTATTGTTTCCTCCTTATTTTCATTGGTGTCATGTTTTGTTTTGACTCCTCTATTTTTTACTAATTTCTGCTCTATTTCTGTTTGAGTGGCATCATAAATTGACATAAAGTTTTTGGTGTGGAAATCTAATTCCCTTTTTTCTTTAATTTGATATGTTTCTTTTAATATAGTGAAGGGTTCCCCTACAACAATAGGACTTGATGAAGGATATGAAACACCTAATCCAAGGAGATGAAACACCAAAATTTATGTTGGCCTCAATGGGTAAGTTGGTACCTCAACTTCCCGGGGTTGTAACTTTTGCATACGACCTCCATTTTAGGCATGTGATAACCCATTGGAAAGGTGTTTTCTAGAAATACAAATTATTTTGAAAAAATATGAATTCGTCTATAGTTTGACTGTGGCAATACAAAAAAACATCGTGCTGACATGAAAACTTCCAAAACAAGCTAGTTGGATTATGTTGGAGACCACCAACCTCCACCTGGAAGCCTTGTCAAGAAGATCTAGTTGGAATAGGTTTGTGGCCACCAATATCCACCTGGATTACTCCTCTCCCATTAGGAAGAAATGGTCTCCATTGTGTTGAGTGCCCCCACCAGGTGAGGAAATTTATGTTGAATTTGGCTCCAAGTGATCCACTTGCCTTGGTGTAGGAGCTGCCCTTCTTTGACAACCCAATAAAGTTGAATCTTCTACTGGAGAGTGCCCTTGACCTGTGTATCTATTATCTGATCAATGTATTCATGTTCCATTTAGTCATGGTTGAGATCTGTTGGTTTCAATTGTTCTATGATCTTCAAGGTGTCCAATAAAGGTGGAAAATATGTCTGAAAGAGGTCCACATTAAACAATGGGTGCAAGCTAAGGAAAGGGGGAGTGTTGAGCTCAAAATAATTGTCACCCACAACCTTGGTGATAGTGTAAGGCCCATAACAAAGTGGACAAAGCTTCTGATGGGGACCTAGAAGGAGTTATTTCTGCATATGTAACCAGGCCTTGTCTCCCACCTAAAACTTGTGTGGTACCTAGTGTTGATCATGGTGTTGCTTGTACTTAGCATTGGATTTCTGCAAAATCTCATGGACCTATTGGAGGATGTGGTGAATCTGCTAAATGAATCTGGTGGATTTTTTGACCTGAGAATGAACATGGGAAGAATCTATTTATGTGGTTGCAAGAGGTATTGCAACATCAATGGGACCCAGGGGTTGGAATCCCAACCCCACCTGAAAAGGGTCTATGGCCATTGGAGCTATGGAGAGCCATGTTGTAGTTGTGGTAAACATAAGGAAGAATCTCATCCCATCTACAAATATTCTTAGATTTATACATGTGCAGGATGTGCACAATCATCTTATTGACGACGTTTGTTTGGCCATCGGTTTGAGGATGGAAGGTAGTGGATTTAGTGGGTTTGGTGTCCAACAATGATAAGAGTCTCGAGAAAAATGTGTTGAGGAACCTGATGTACTGATCATAAATGATGGTCTGTAGAATCCCAAATTGGATTCACACTCGTTTGAAGAACATATTCATAGTATCTTCTATTGTGATTCTCTTATTGCAGACTATGAGAATGGCCATCTTCAAAAACTAAGCAACCACCACAAATATGCAATCATTTCCTTTCTTTATGCACAAAAGGCCATCCATGTAATCCATAGAGATGGATTCCCAAGGCCTCTCAAGAGTAGGAAGATAGGTGTATAAGCCTTTCTTCTTGATGGATGGCTTGGCAATGGCATATGCAGTGAAAGATATGATATACTTGTTGACGTCCTGTCAAATTTTTGGCCAATAAAAATGTTTCTTTAGAATGAGCACAATTTTCTCCATGCCAAAATGTTCTTCACTTGACTGCATTGATCCTCCCAAATTATCTTTGCACTCTCTCTTCCAGGAACACATGATAAATTTCCTAGATGGCATAACAGTCCATCCTGAATGTGAAAATCATTGACATTCGTGCATGTACCCAAGAGCTGATAGGTGGTGGAGAAGTCAGGATCTCACTAATAAAGTTGGGGTCATTCATATGCCTCATTTCCATAGGAATGGATCACAGTGGTGAGGGAAGCCATAGGAGGTCGACTGATGCAGTTAGCGACACAATTTTTGCTCCATGTTTTATACTTGATGTTGAGATGGAACTATTGCAGGTATGTGGACCAATTTTGATGGCGGACATTCTACAACTTGCCTTGTGTCTGTATGCCCTACAAAGGCTTCTGATCAGTGTGTGTTATTGTCTCTTTTCCTATAATATAATGTTTCCATTGACGACATGCTTTCACAATGGAACACATTTCCTTGTCATAGGTGGGGTATTTTTGGACAGTATATGAGAGTGTCTCACTATGGTATTCTATTAGATGACCATGCTAAGTTAGAACTGCTCCTACAACATAGTCATATGGATCAGTCTCTATCTCAAATGGTTGTCTTGACTTTCCTTTTCTTTTCCATGCCTTGCATTACCTTTCATTGTATTTCCTTGCCTTGCCATACCTAGACCTAGAGCTAGACCTTGCGTTGCCTTTCCTTACCTTTCCTTTCCATGACTAGCCTTTCCTTGACTTGTCATGCCTTGAGATGCCACGCCTTTCCTTGCCATTCCATGCCATACCATGCCTTGCCTTTCCATTCCAAGCCATTTTTATCCTTTTCCTTCCGTTCCTTGACTTTCCATGCCATGCCTTGCCTTTCCTTTCCATGCCTTTCATTTCCTTGCCTTGCCTTGCCTTTCCTTACCTTGCCATACCTAGAGCTATACCTATACCTATACCTTTCCTTGGTTTCCCTTGCCTTGCCATGTTTATCATTTCCTTGCCATGAATTCTATTTCCTTGTCTTGACTTTCCATTCCAAAGTTTTCCTTCTCATGCCTTGATTTTCCTTGCCTTTCCATGCCTAGAATTTCCTTTCCTCACCTTGTTTGCATTTCCTTGTCTTCCATTTTCTTTCCATGTATTGTCTTTCCATACCTTAGCTAACCTCTCTCTGCCTTGGATTTCCTTTCCATGCCTTGTCTTCCCATGGTCTATGTCATGGTCTATGTCATGGTCTAGGTCATGGTATCGGTCATGGTCAGGGTGTAGGTATAGTTCTAAGTCATGTTTTAGTTCTAGGTCTAGGTCTATGTCATTGTCTAGGTCTAGGTCTAGGTCCACACCTAGGTCTAGGTCCATGTCTAGCTCTATGTATAGGTGTAGGTCATTCCATGTCTAGCATTTCCTTTCCTTGAATTTCCTTTCCTTGGCTTTCCTTTCCTTGCATTTCCTTGCATTTCCTTGCCATGACTTTCCTTTCCTTTCCTTGCCATACCTAGACCTATTCTTAGGCCTTTTCTTTCCATTCCTATCCTTGCCTTTACTTTCCATGTATATCCTTTCCTAGCCTAGCCAAGAATTTTATATCCTTGCATTATGATGCCATGCCTTTCATTTCCATGCCATGTCGCTCGGTTTGGACATTATGTCCCCAAACCAAATTTCTAGCATGTCCCTAAATGACTTGAGGAGGCGATTTAGGGCACTAGGTTTAAAGTAAAAAATTCACAAAGAAAGTGAAAATGCATACAAATAAAGCAAGGTAGTTTGTTCTAATACTTTTCTCGTACATCCAAAAATGGCAGAGAGACCCAAACCAAGTCCTCAAGCCCAGTACTATCTCCCAATATCACCTTCAATAGTGGTGTCCTATAATTTAAAGCATGCTATTATTAAAAAATGACACCAACCACACCAAGATCAATTCTAATTCCATTGAGGGTTATGGAAATGTACAATTGTGATTCTTATTTAGAGTCTGTAGGATCATTGTTGATTTTTCCATGTTGATGACCACAGGAACCCTTGAACTAGTTTTATGTTTTAGTATTCTTGTTGTAAACTCTCAACGTAACAACCATTCCCAAAGTGCCTCCAACTCCATGAAGAAACCCAATTCTATCCTACAAGGCCCCCTGCAACAACATGGATGTCAAATGCATGTCTTGAGTTCCCACATGGAAATTCCAACCCATTACTCTAGAGATATTGATTCTAGGCATAATGCCACTAGGAAATAAAAATGTAAGTGACATAACTCCATATTTGATGATGGAGGTGGGATTGTTGGAGCTAAGAGGGGTCCCTTCCATCGCAATAGAAACAAGCATGCTAGCATGGGATCTATTGAATGAAAAGGAAAAGTCCATATTTTTTTATTAAAGGGATCTCCACTAGCAATACCATGAGTTGAAGTTGAGCTTGTCATGACAAGAAGCATCAAAATTTCTTTAGGAATGGAACCCCCCTGTTTGGATCCACTGTCCATATGGACATAAGTCTTGAGGCCTATGAAGGGTTAATGTTCCGAGACAATGATGCTTCCTATGCTTGAGGCATGGTTTGCATCTAGAAGCATCTAAGATTCTTATTAGTTTCCTTTCCCAATATAGTGCATTCTTATCCTCACTCTCTTACTCAATGTTATCCTTGAGACCTATGCCAAGAGGCCTTACACTGGCATTATTGGAAATTTTCAAGGGAATATAGATTCTAACAAAGTTTCCTATAGAGATAGACAAAGAAATATTGTCCCAATAGTTATTGCTTCAACGTTCACTCCCTATACTTGTTCTAGGAGCAATTTAGATGTCTCCTCATTTGAATTTTGATCCAACTTTCTTGTCAATTGAAAAATATTTGATAGAATGACACATTGACAAGGGACCACCTAGGAGAACCAACTTTCGGTTCTCCTAGGAGAAAAATATTTGATAGAATGACACATTGATAAAATATGTGATTCCTCCTAGGAGAACCAACTTCCGGTTCACAGCAGCGCACTGAAACGATCCTCCTATTCCAAAAAATTGGGGATCATCAATGGGAGGTAGCCTTTTCGAGGTGCCCTTCATAGGGTTACATACCCTTATTTCTAAGACGTAACTAGCATAGCAGCTGCTCGGTCATCCCAGATATCTTTCTATCCACATAGAACTCAAGGTTGCTCACCATAGACTCCCAACTTTTGCACACACCTTTCAGATTATCGTGCCATTTGTAAGGCACTCTTAACAAGAACTGTCGAACGAGATCGCTTATAAGAACCTCCATTAGACCTGATCGAGTTTACCCAAAGCTTTACATAGATCTTAAAGCTACAAACGAGAAAGTGAAAAAAATATGAATGAAGGTTTACAGAGTTCTTAGAGCTGCAAACGTGAAAGTGAACCGAATATGAAAGAAGGTTAAAACATATCTTAGAGATGTAAACGTGAAAATGAACCAAATATGAAAGAAGGTTTACACAGATCTTAGAGCTGCAAACGTGAAAGTGAACCAAATATGAAAGAAGATTTGCAGAGATCTTAGAGTTGCAAACTTGAAAGTGAACCAAATACGAATGAAGATTTACACAGATCTTAGAGCTGCAAACGTGAAAATGAACTGAATATGAAAATGAAGTTAAATATATAGTGGGGACAGCTCTCGGACTATAAGTTTTAATTAAGTTATTTAATCGGATTGATCAATAACTTATTTTTGAGAATAATTTTAATTAAAAGTAATAACTCTATTAAAAGGATTAAATGGTGAAGAATTTATTTTTGAGTATAATTTTTATTAAAAGTAATATCTCTATTAAAAGGATTAAACGGTGAAGAATTTATTTTTGAGTATAATTATTATTCAAAGTAATAACCCTATTAAAACGATTAAACGGTGAAGAATTTATTTTTGAGTATAATTTTTATTAAAAGTAATAATTAAATTGGATTAATAGGAGAAATAATTTTGATTAATAATTTTTTTAAGGATTTTTTCTTATAATCCAAATTTCCAAAATTTTAAAAAATGGGTAGGAAGATGTGTAATATAATAAAAAATGATTGAGTTAATAGGTGGTTGTGTAATAAGATAAAAAAGGAAGTGAGTTAATAAGTGGACAAATTCAACTATTTTTTTGAATTCACTTTTTTCCAGCAAGGTAAAGTTTTACCTTGATCTACTCAATCTAAGTCGTCTTAAAATGTGCCAAAACCCTTGAGAATAATGTTCTATTAATAAAGTGGAATTATAACTTCCCCTAAGATTCATATCAATCTATGTCTTCTTAAAATGGGTCAAAACTTTCATGGTCAAAGTTTTCATTATTCTAGTGGAATTCTAACTTACAGTAAAATTCCTACTAAATTTAAGGAAAATTTACAACTTAATAGAAAATTTATTCACTTATTAGCTCACTTCTATCAAATGTGTTTTTGTATTGCCATGTTGATAATAC
>CBVK0102884116.1:0-14547 GCA_900067695.1 Picea abies | reverse complement strand
TAGAGAAAGCACATTATGTTAGACTGTATAGATATAAAGAAAATTCTATTTCCAAATATGCAAATACTGGGTGTAAGAGCTTTGAGCCATGGTTGGTTAAATGAAATGAAATTTAGAGTAGTAGACCACATTTTCAAGCTATATTTAAAAGATCAATTGAAAGATTAGGTCAAAGAACAGGAGGTTTAAAAATGGCAAGAAAAAATTGTAGGATAAAATTGCAGATGGAATTTAAACTTAAAGTTAAGATATGCAAACTTTCCTCCTCGTGGAGATCACAACCTTACTAGACCCAAAAAAAACCTTCTCATTGAGACCTAAACAACCTTATAGCATCATATCACCAAATAAAAAATAACAAAGAATTTGTTAGAAGTGTTCAAGATTTAGAGTGTGATCTAAAAGGAAACATAGATGCTAGTGAATGTGGTAGAAGATTACATTGCAACAAAGACTTAGACATGACATCCTGAAGGATTTGGGAGCTCAAGTGGATCGGTTAAAGGCTAGTAAATAATCCGTCATAGCTACACTATGAGCTCCATATACCACTTAGAGCAAGGAGTTTGAAGACTTCAAGTCCATGATTAATTGTGCGCTCAACACTTATGATGATGGACTTCAAGGAAGCTTTGAGGGTTAGGTCAAGTTGTTATGAGCCATACATGATATCTCTCCCCTGAAGTTGAGGAGGTCGCGAGTTTGACTCTCTCTATCCCCTCAAGGTTAGGCTCCGTAATCAGGGACGACAATTTACCCCGTTTATCATCCACGTATCATGGGGAAGTACTCATAGGTTTTTTCGAAAGGTATTTTTCTTGAAAAAAATGATGAAATTCGAGGTATATGGAAAACGATTATAGCAATGAACAAGGACAATGCCTCACTAACAAACTTGGCCTCTTCCTTCGAAAACAAACAACAATAGATGAATGCTCATATATAATAGTTGCAATCATAGATAAATGCATGCTCAAACAACAACCTTAGTGTAATACAACACATGAGGTTACTTTTTGCACATAACAGCTTAAGCAATTAGTCATAGTGGATAAATGAATGGATCTTCCAAGAAAATGGGTTGTGACATGCTTCAAGAATAGTAGGCAACAACTCTATCTATTTTCCTTTCCAATATCCAATAGATAGATGATAACACAATTGGATTTGTCTTGTGTTAAATTGGCTTCATCAGATCTAATAATGAGTTTGCTTAATCCAAAACCTCTCTAACCTAACTTCAGTTGCTTAAATACTTCAACAATATGCATTCAATATCCTGAACCTTGAATAGAATCCAATGTATGGCTCTATTGTAATGTTTTTTAGTGTATGTAGGGACAATAATATTAACATCTTCTCAGTTCTCAATAGTTCAGTGCATGTGTGAAAATCGACAAAGAAAAATTCATTTAATAAAGTTTTTTATAGTGCTTTAGATGCTCTATGCTATCACAAAACTTGTAAATATACAGACCTTCCAGTCCAACCTTGCATAATTCATCACTTGCGGTAGCTTGTTCAATAGCTAAAAAAAACAAAGCCCCCCTTCTAGCTTCTAGTTCAATTTGAATTTGCAGTACTAGTTGTTGCTTAGTTTAGTTGAGCTTCGTTTTTTCAACACCATGCAACGGATTCCATTTGCTATGGTTTAGTTCAAAGCACTTATTCAACTCTATATCTTCTAGATTTAGACAACAATGAGCTATCATAATCCAAAACCTCTCTAACCTCTCTAACCAAGGTTGCATGACATTTTGGCGTTGGGAAGACAATTGCCAACTTACAGAGGTATGTGTATTGTCCTAGAATGAAAGAAGATGTAGCACAATACATTAGAGGATGTATACTTTGTGGGGACTGCCCATGACCCAAAAGAAAAAGGGAGCAGTTGAAAGATTTGAAAGCCATCAGAAAAGAGAACAATGACTCACATAGTGGGGAAGCTCACAACACAAGCATGCAAATTGATGATCGAGGACTCGATGTTCTAGAAGAAATGATGATCACTGATAGATCTCAACGATGAAAGAGAGCCACGGAAGGTGACTCGAGCCATGAGAAGGAGTTAGAGATCTCCACATAGAGGTCAAATGAGAAAAACAAAACATCGAAAAACCACAAAATATCTTCTTGGAAAGGAGGAATAAGCATAATGAGACTTAGTCCATTGATTCACTACTGTTGATTTGATAAGATCACTTAAAGAATAAAGCAAAGATCATACACAAATCAATGAAGGGGAGCCATGAAACTTGTCGAAAAAACTAGTAAATCAAGAATATGAGTGAAGATATATATTTTTTTAAATAAACAATTTATAAATAAAAGACTCTACCCTTTTTCGAATCACAAAAGGGAAAAGAGTAGATCTAAGGTAAATAGAAGCATTTCCAGAAGAAACGAAAGGAATTCCTATGTGGAAATGATGTTATGGACGCAATAGAACAATTCAATAAGCCCATAATTGTTTGTAAATTGTAGAAGCAAAACTTCTCTTAGTTCATGTAAATGGTGACTCAAACTTCAATCTACACAAAAATCCTTTCGTAGTTGTCATAGGCTATTAAGTTCTCGATCAAAAGGAGCGAAGTTCATAAACTCTTTGAGACCATGTTGGAGAAACATGTATAATCACACAAGGTTTAACACCTTGAAAACATTCACTCATAGAAAAATCAAGGAACGATATTAGATTCATGTGATTAAAAAACCCTCAAACTGGAAAAAATGGTGCAGAGTAAATGCAATTTATTAATGAAAATAATAATTTATAAGAGAACATCTCTTAGATTAATCATCCACAAAGTATCTTCCATACTCCTTAGATAAGTGACCAACCATGAATTAAGTGTCATTATATTCGAGGAGACGCTCAACAATTGGAACATATATATATATATATATATATATATATATATATATATATATATAGCTCAACAATTGGAACATATATATATATATATATATATATATACGACATGATTATCACTATTACCACGATGATTAAAACACACAAGACTTAAAAGCACATTAATCCAAATTAATTAAACTAATTTTACATGTTGAAATATCCTAACAATAAAGAATTAATATACACTCTATGTTTACATCTAATAATGCATTGAATTTAAATATTAGAAACATTAGAGTGTGTGTAACCTAATCGAACTCCTAGTCGAACTTCTTTGTGGGTGGCACTACCTAAGTCTAGGGTAATGATTTTTAGTTGACAGATGTTATAAATGCTCGCTCGGCATGCAATCTTACACGCGCATTCATTTTATATTCCCATTACTGCTCATACACATTGATCCTCGCAATCATTTATTGCCTTATCATAACATAGCTTAGATGTTGGATCGGCATGCAATCTTACGGTTGGTTTTGTCACTCAGCTGCTCTATTTCTGTAACTCTCCCAAGTGTTCCCTCGGTAGTCTGCTCAGTGTTTCAATCCTCAGACAGGTCTTTTTCCTACATTCCTGAACTGGTATTTTTGATAATAAAGTCAGCTTTTTGCTTCTGTGTATTACTGCATGGACTTTCCGGACTTTCAGGAATGCTCGTATGTAAGGAAACATATGTTTGTCGAGAGTGGTTTTGAGGTTACTGAGCTTGCCGAGAGTGGTTTTGAGGTTACTGAGCTGAGCTTTGTAGCAATGGCTGAATGCCAGAGCTTGTCTTGAGCTGTAGATGCATGCTTACTCTGAGCAGTTAGATATCCTTGCTGTGATTCAAGCTCGCCTCGTCTTTGCTATCTATTGCATCGAACATGGCAGAATCTTCTGCGAGGACCATGCCTTCTCAGTAGAATTGTAGGTTACCACTATCCTCTGTCCAGGCTGTATAGCTGAGTGGTGCACCATGACCATTTTGTATTCATCTCCTTCCTGCACAATGCCTATTCCCGCTATCAAATAACATTCTTCCAATGTCATGGATGGAAGGCCGGAGAAATTAGCTTTGACAGGATTGCAGACAAAAATGGAGTCGTTGAGACTGCGTCGAATCAAAAAAAGGCCCGCAGCTGACCCGAGGTAACGAAAGGGAGCAGAAACCAGACCTGCACCTTGCTTTGCCTATATAAAGGGAAGAGATAGCCAAGCGGTCTTCCAAGTTCCTGAAAAGGAGGAGTATGGCCAACAATCGAGACTGTACTCCACATCACCAAGACCGTGCAGATTTTTGTTGCAATTGATTTTCTACCGAAAGCTTGCATGTGAAGGCTTATTGGGGTGGAAATGGAGGTATTGTCCTATCCCCTAAGCTTCTTCCAGTCCTCTCAAAGGGAAGAGAAAGTGAAGATGAGCCTGAAGCCTGAAAACCTAGTAAGAACATTCATCTTTTATCCTCCACCTTTGAAGACAAATTCATGCCTGAGAGCTCTTTTGCCGGCATGCTTTTTCTCAATCTAAGAACTCGACTATTTAATTGAAGGGTTTTTGAAAATTTGTGGGGGGGTTGACTTTGTCCTTAAAAGTTTTGGGAGGACTCTTATCTAGTTGGTGCGACAAAGACTACTGGGAGCAACAGTTGGAAAAGTTGTCTACAACAATGCCAAACCAAGCAAGAAACCCATTACAAGTGAGTTACCAGGCTATGTATGTAGTTATATGTGTATATATGTATGCATATACATTGTCTTCCCGAATTGCCCATTAAGAGGAACCTACTCAGGTTTGTTTTCAGGGTTCTATAATTTAGGGTAATCTGTTTTGGGTATTCTGTGGATCATTGAGTTTATTTAGCTGTCACTGATCGCCGAAGAGAGCATTCACCGCCCATTCGCTAAGGGTGCTTGCCACGAGGAGTCTGGTTTTGAATCTTGCGGACACCTCTTGCCCGTGAATCTGAATACCGAGAATTGAAGAAGCAATAGTTATTTCCAGGCCCTCTACAGACCACTTGGCTTGCCTGGAATCCTATGCTTATCTGTTGTATCAACACCCAGTGGTGGCTATCTGTACTAGTAAAAACATCTCTTGAAAAAGATGCCCAAGAGAGCTGTATTCCGGTATGTTGGAAATGCATATTGTCGTGGACAAGGCATTACAACAGTGTGTGTTGTTTGGTTGTGGCTTTCACTAATGATGTTTGTTCCTTATAAGTGCCCGACCTGACGTTATGCAGTTTAGGCCTTGACCTAGTTGTAGCAATCAACCCAAAAACATTCGGCTAAGCAGCTATGGATCGAGGGGTTGTATTAGGCCAACAATTGCTAGTACTCACACCTCATCCCAACTGTAAATGAGTACAAGCACAAGCACAAACTTCCCTCAAGGGGTAAACATCTCATTCAGGAGACTTGAACCCTGGTGGGGGTAATAACAACGCAACCACAGTTAGGGGGATTATATTATGCCAAAAACTTTCAGGACTGGCATCTGGCCCCAACCATAAATGCGGGTACAAGCACAAGTACAAGTGTCCCCTAAGGAGTAAACATGTCACTGGGGAGACTTGAACCCTTCCCCCTTCACTGATCTGTCAAGTCCCCTCTGACTGCTACTGCATATTTTTCATAGTCATTATCAAAATACCTTGATTTTACCTTAAAGGAGTGTTTTTAAGTCATCAAAGTGTTGTTGTTCGGGTTGTCGTCTATTGTGTAGTTTGCATTTTGGGTGTTGATTGTTCTAAGCATTGAACAACTTTAGTTGTGATCATCAAATGGCTCGCAGAATCTATATTTCCAAGCAAACAATATGTACAAAGAGAACAACATATGTACAAGAGACGAGAGTATGATTTATCTGTTTCTTTCTGTTTTAGCTGACTGAAAGGATAAAATTAACAAGAAAACTTGGTTATCTGGAGAGAGGTTAACCAAGGAAAATTAAATTATCCTGGTCTTTTTCTTTGATAAATTCTCTCAGAGGAAGCTCCTTGGATCTTTAGTTGCACACTAGTTAATTATATAATTTATTTTATGTTTCTAGATATGTTGAGACAAAGGAATCACCTTTAAGTGTCATCTGTAAGTGTTTTGGGTGTGGTTTATTCATCATTTTTTAATGCCGATTGTTAAAAGTTCATCTGTATTGATTAATTTTTCATGATTGCCTGTCCTGCAATCAGGCACTTTGCTTGGAGGAAGGAGACCGGTCTAGCCCTTTTCTTCTCAAGTTACATTCTCTGTTGTGGACCTGAAGAGCATCATGAACAGATCAAGGTCGACACGAAAGCAGAATCAGGATTTGGAATTGAGGCTAGGGCATTCCGAGTTAGAAAAGCAAAGCACACTGTTGACCAGCCAAAATGTTGCATTAGACAACCTTGTCATTGTTGAAGATGACGATGATGAAGTTCAGCTGTCATCCTCGAGAATATTTGGTCATAATGGGGTTCGACCATCATCTTCAAGAATATCTGTACAAGTATGTTCCTGTTATGATCCAGTTCCATATCTTGTATTGTGTTGTTGCTTTATTGTAAAAGTATTCTCCTGACAGTGCTAGATAGTGATCACTGTTTTGCAAGATTGAAATTCTGACATCTTACTGGTGTTTTCATTTCAAGGCTAAATTTGTAATTGTATTAACAGAAGTTAAAAGCTAGCATTAGATGCTTGAGAATGATCTAATTAGCCAGATTTTTTAATGGTATATTCTTAGGTTCATTTTGATTTTTTGTTTTGAGGTGCCAATTTATCTGAACTAAGTGTATGGCACTAGCTATTTATATTAGTTATGGGTTGGAACTATGCATTTATGGAAAGTATTTGTTTCTTTATTGTGTGGTCAGTCAAGAAATGGAGTTTCGCGGAGGACTATTCGGGTGCCAGTAATAAAGGAGGAAGATCTGGAGCTACGACTTGGACTTGGAGGTGCATTTGTAGACCTTGTCATGATAGAGAAAATTTTGGAAGATTTTGAAGATGACTGTTTTGATGTGAATGCAATCGATGTTTAAATGTTATTGATAATTTAGTAAAGCATCACTCAATATATGTCAGATATTACTGATCATATATTGGAATAAATGTGCTCAATTGATGTTTACCTTTTTACCCAAACTCACCATGCCTTGGTGAAGGAAAATAAGTTCCCTTTTATTTTCCTTCCATGCAAAGGAAGGAAAATAAATTCACATAGGAATTATGGAACTGAGCTTCACTAATATCTGTAGAGGATTCTATAATCAAGTGATGCATTAGAAGGTACTCCTATGGTATTTGTATGTCTTTAGCCTGCTTCAGGGTGAATCTTTTCAGTTACAGTAAATACATCCTTACCATGGATGGGAAAAAACATATGGAGCTAAATTTCACAAATACCTATGGAGTGTATTCCATAATGAAATACTAGAAAATAAAGTACTCCTAATAAATGATCAACCCAAACTCAATATATATGAAATGCAAAGGATTTTCAAATACAAACTTCTGGATGCACGTGTGAAATCTCAGTTTGACCTTGTGTTAGGTGTACAGTTTGAACTCTAAACCTTAGTGCAATTTTCTCTAATGGTCTTGATGTGGTGTCGTGTGGTAGTGTATTGAGATTATTTTTATTCTAGTCAATAAGATTTTCTTTTCACATCATTATTTTTGGGACCTTTATCTTTAAAATAGTTTTTTTTTCTTTGGCAATATTGTGTACCAGAGAATGGATATCATTTGAAGTTAGGTTCTGTTACTGCTTTTGTCTGTCTTTTTTCATCCTATCCAAATAATTTTGCACAATTCGATAAATCCAGGAAGTGTCAAGTTATAAAATAAAAATCCTGAATTGTCACCAAAAAACCTGCCTATCAGCTTGCGTTGATATTTCCCAGGAAATTAATTAGTTGTTTGAATAGAGAGCCTGAAATCTTGCTAGGAAGGCCACACAATTTTTTTCTGTTAATCTCAACTCTGTTGAGTGGTTTTTACTCTACTTAATAAAAATGGTGCAGTTAGTAAACTCTAGAGGCTTGGTCTTCAAAATCTGATTCTCCGGTTACAAATTAAAGTAGATTATCACCAAAGCATGAAGCATAAATCATGATGATTCCTTATTAAAGAGATTCATAAACCCCGAGCATAGCTCTTAAGCTCTACATCCATTTCAAGACGGGCCAATCTCCATTCCCCCCAAGCCAGCCCACCAACCCATCCCAGTTAGCCAACTAACAATCTAGCTTGATATTCCCACCAGTAAGCCCAGCTAGGCCATATTATTTAAAAATGTTCCCACTAGCCAGGCACAACAAGCCAGCCAGGCACGAGGGAGGAACTCTGCCTCATCTGACATCGGAAGTGAGTGAGCCAAGTTTGTTTTCCTCTAGCCGCATCTACAATTAAGTGTGACTTTTTTGTGTTAGGGTCTACTAAGTAACCAAGAAACTACTGCGTATCCTTCTGAGTTAGCCGTATCCATGGGTCATTATTTATATAATAGATTATAGTACCATCGCTTATTCATTCACCTATGATAAGGGAATAAATAAATGGATTAAGTGACCCTTCATTAAAAGAGTGGTTTCAATTACATTATGACTTCCTTAAAAGAGCGGATGAAATATGGGGTGATGCAACTTCAGTAGTAGAGCAGAGCATGGGGGTAGGTGATGCACTTACAACATTCGTATTTACTTCTTCAGCCTACTCGATAAATGTTAGTGCAACAACCTCTTGCTACTAACCCCACCTATCCTGCTAACCACCCTTTCACTTACCTCACCAAACTTAGTTATTAGACACTGGCTGGGTAAGCACTTATACCAGTCGTATTACCTATGCCTACTGCATTACCTTTATGTCTGACAACTACCAATCCACAACCTAGCAGACGTATTAATGAAGAACCTTTATAGACTTGCTGACTTACTTTTACTTTGGATATTCACGGGATTGGTTGGGTCTTAAGAAAAAGACATAAATAAATTGGAAATGTGTTCACACAAATGTTCCTTATAGATTCATAAAAACTGGAAAGAAATAAAAGTTCGTTAAGCAAAAGATAGAAATAAACTGGAAATATGTTTCACAGAAACGTTCCTTAAGAAAGACAAAGAAAGAATGCTACCCTAAGCAAGAGAAAGAAAGAAGGGAGATGAAGATCAGAGTCATGATACCTAGAAAGTATGAGAAGATCGATGACTGGGCACCAACACACCAGACTACTAAGAGAACTCGTTGTCTCCACTGTAATTGTTCTGGTCAGTTACAGAGATGCACTGTAATTGTTCTGGTCAGTTACAGAGATGCACTGTAATTGTTCTGGTCAGTTACAGAGATGCAACCACGGTGAAGTGTTCCCAAACATCTAGATTTATATTTATTTGCAAAGATTGGACATTGTGGCTAAATAAATGTACATTTATTTTCATGCATATTTTATCTCCATAGTTGTCCTGACAAACGTCTTTGTCTTTGCAGGTTTACTACCAACCCTTCTTTTCATTTATTGAAGGGTGTTCGGGCTTGTATGGACAACACATTTAAATCCTTAATCTTCAATTTCTTTAATGTATTTAATTCAACCAATTTCATGTTTGAGTGATGTTAGAGAATTTATAAGGTATGATATTATAAGTTTTCAAGGGATTTTATTATTAAAATTTTACTGGATTCTATTTAATGGTGACTTCTTTTTTTTTCTTTCAAATATTTAAATCCTTAATCTTCAATTTTTTTAATGTATTTAATTCTATCAATTTCATGTTCAAGTGATGTTAGAGCATTTAAGATGTTAGAAAAATTTCCAGTGCCTGTGTAAGATAGCCTCGTATCTTGTCGTTTTGACGTTTGCCTTTCTGTGTGCCGCCCCGTGTCTCCGTATGTATTTCTTATTAATTCAGTAGGATGGACTCCCTTTCATATGGGATTTTTTTATACACATTCATACTATTTAATAACTACTAGCTTTAATGAGCATACTTGCAAACATGAGGTGGGTAAGCAACACGTTCAAAGTAGAGCGCTGGCAACTTTGGATGTAGCGCAATTCCCACCTTGAACCCTGAGCTAAGAAAATGACGGAATGGTAATCACTATCGCATTTATGGCATTTATGAAAGTGCAGTCAAAGCAGAGTGGTAGTAGTTGGAAGAATTGGCATGGGAAGAAGTGAAGGCAACAATAACACTTCAAACCCATCAGCCAATAAGATTGTAACAAATTTATAATTTTTTTTATTAAAAAAAATATGTATATAAACTCCCTAAGTTAAACATTAGAATTTTTTCAAAAAATTGAAAGTCGACCTTCAACTAATGTGAAGTCAGCGATGAACTCATCGCTATAGTCCCTGCCCTTGGCCTTTCGGCAGGGACTAATAAGCTAGAGGGATCAACTGTTAGCCCAAAGTGAGTGCTACCCGCGCAACTGACTCGCCTTGAGGTTAATGTATTAGGATAAGGGCTAGGCTAGTAGAGGAGCCATTTTTGTTGTATATCTACTTCGATATCACAAAGAAAGCTAGAGGGATCAATCAACGGAGGTAGAGGAAACAAATTGGACGATATTATAATAAGCTAGAGGGATCAATCAACGGAGGTAGAGGAAACAAATTGGACGATATTATAATGCATGAATGATCGATCCAGATTGCTAGATCACTGAGAATTGAATTGATTGTCTGTTAATGGTTTGTTAAAATTCTCACATCTCATTACTGGAGACCAATTTCTTTTTTTTCGATTAAACCAAAAATAAAACAAAATCTTAGGGCACCTGCCCACACCGCTTCCATTGACTTACAATTCGGAATAGATTTTTATATATTCTCTTATATCTCTCGTCTTGTATTGTATTATATCTCTCCTCTTTTGTTTTACTTAATGTTTTGTATGAATTTTTGAGATTACCTTGTGTTTTAAATTTATTCAGGTTTGAAGTTGGGTTGTTTAGTATGGTTGTGTTGGTTTATAATATGAATTTTAAGAGAAAGCACTAAAACTAAAAATTTAATGTTTTATAAGTTTGTTTTAAATGTAAAAATTTAATGTTTTATAAATTTGTTTTAAATTATTGTGATATGTCACTTTTGGGTGTAGATTAATTAGTGATGGAGTGCACTTTTAAGGCACTTTTTTTATGTGAGATCACTAAATTCAAATCTCTGTGATGGAGTGCACTCTTAAGGCACTTAGTTATGTGAGGTCATCAAATTCAAATCAAATGCACTCTTAAGGCACTTAGCTATGTGAGGTCATCAAATTCAAATCTCGACTTACCTTGTGTCATGTAAGGGGCAGTGTGGGCACACCTAGAGGTTATACCGGTAGTGATCCTACGCCTAGTTACTGATTATGCGAAACAAAAGAAAAAAATTATAATGATGTCTATTTAAATCATTATTACAATGTAATGAGAAAGTAATTTTTTATGTTTATATTACAATGTAATGAGAAAGTAATATTTTATGTTTATATTACAATGTAATGAGAGTAATTTTTTATGTTTAGATATGGTTGTATTCTAAACTTTTTATGAACTTGTTTTTTTTTTGTTCAAAATAACCTAGAGGGAAATGGATTATTTTATCTTGAAATCTAATCAGAATTATTTTGGATTCGATTGAATTGTGGATATCAAATGTTAACATTGCACAGTTTTGTTGCAATAGGGGTATTCTAGGGTGTTAGATTCATTTTTGCATTCAAAACAAAAAATTGATAGCAAAACATAAAAGTTCAAATTCGTAAAATGTTTAACCTTTTTCTTAAATATAATATAGATTTATGGATTTGTTTTTTTTTTGTTCAAAATAACCTAGAGGGAAATGGATTATTTTATCTTGAAATCTAGTCGGAATTATTTTGGATTCGATTGAATTATGGATATCAAATGTTAACATTGCACATTTTTGTTGCAATAGGGATATTCTAGGGTGTTAGATTCATTTTTGAATTCAAAACAAAAAATTGATAACAAAACATAAAAGTTCAAATTCGTAAAATGTTTAACCTTTTTCTTAAATATGATATAGATTTGTGGAAATTTGAACTTGGGTCATTGCAAGTTTCACCCTGTCTTGAATACAATAATTATCTCTATTGACTTCATGAATGTGGCAACATGCCTTTTATGAGGAATTATGAGATGTTTGAACCAAATTAAAAACATTGACTTAAAACCTCAAAGTGAACTTAATAGAGGGATGTTTTTCGTCTTTTTTAATGCAAGAAAAAATAGCTTTATTTGTATTCAATCATTGTCACATGAGATTACATAACAAGTCCAATACAGTAGTCAAATATTAGCAATTTTCCAACCACCTCTATGCCTTATGATAATAACTAGTGGGATACATTGTGTTTGGCATCTTGGAATAACTTTTGCAGCTTTAGAATCTCCTCTTCTCTCTATCTACCAAGTATATGCCTTACTGCCAAGAGACTTAGTAAATTAAGCTCAAAGGGGTTTCTATCTACCAATAGATCGACACTCTTTGCCAACAAGTAGTTAGAAGACTCCAATGCACTTTGTGCATATAAAATTTTGAA
Source organism: Picea abies (assembly GCA_900067695.1). Lineage (NCBI taxonomy): Eukaryota > Viridiplantae > Streptophyta > Pinopsida > Pinales > Pinaceae > Picea > Picea abies. The sequence continues at coordinate 2,113 of CBVK0102884116.1, read as the reverse complement.
GGAGACAACTCTACACTTGATGCTTCATTTGCATGGAGGTATTAAGCAAAAAGGGCAAAGCTCTTCATTTGGTAGTCAGGAAGTTTGAGTACCCACAAAGGCTTATTAAGAACACCACTAGAAGGTTATGCAAGGACAAATCATCCTCATTCAAGAAAACCCTTCTTTAGTCAAGAAAATCCCTAAGTTGTTGTGAGCACATTGCTATTTCAGTGACTAAGCAATTCCCAACTCCCTCCTTTTGTGTGGAGGAGACAACTATAATGCTAGCCTTGAAGCTTGACCTAGATTGGATCAATGACAGGGAGGCATATATTTCGACATGTGGTTTGATTTGGGGGTTCAGTGATCTATGACCATCATTGCAAAAGGTCTAGACTTGGATAAATGAGGCTTGGAGGTCTTTCTTAAAGGATGGTTGTCCATCCAACTATGAACAAATTCTTCATACGAGAGTTTGCTATCTACAACTATATAATAAAAGTTATTAGTAGATGGCCCTAGTCCATGGAGGACCCAACCCTAGTTCAAGTAGTTGCAATTATTAGATTATGACTGTAACATACCCACTATTGGGTATTTTAACTTACCCACTATTGGGTATTTTAACTTACCCACTAGTGGGTACTGTAACATACCTAACTCATTTGTTGAGTCTCGTTATGTCTAAATCAACTAAAATATTGATTCAAATGTGAAAATATGTGCATGCAACATGACATACAAACTCATGCAACTAACAATGACTTTAATTTAGTGAATGCATCTACTCGAGCAAACACAACATTCACATAAAATGATTACGCAGCGAAGTTAACTATCCAAAAATAGAATAGAACACTTATTTGTTTATGGAAGAACCAAACGGTTGTGTATGAGAGACGTTCATCCCAACCATAGGCTTGTTGTTCCATTACTCTCAAGAACAAGCCACCCCTGAGTCAGGGCTATGGTTCCACAAGGAGGTTTGGCCCTCTTGGTTGTCCACTATCTACACACGACAACCCAAAACCCAAGTTATAACTCCAACATCAATTCCAATCCATTGGCTCTCTTTCCCCTCTACCTGCACAACCCAAGGAATGGAATCCCCTTCTCTTTCGTGCAATCCCTCGAACTATCCCACTTCCCTCCAGGGCTCTAATGTAAGGTCAGTCAAAAAATGTCTCAATTGGAGACTCCAAGAATTCTCAATTGCTCCAGGAGTGCTCATAACAAACTTGTCAAGGATCTTGAGTTTTTTCCTCGATGTGAAATACTCTTACATGCATATAGCCCACATTAGAAGCACTCAACCTACGTTTTCAACATAAAACTCAACCATCTCATGGTTTTTCTCATACACAACAAGACTAGTGCTCTTTTCCATCTCCCCCTCGTTGTCAAAAAATATATTGTAAAAACTCCCCCCTCTTCCTACTTGAATTTCCTTCTTCTCTCATGCTTGCTTGACTCTCACTCTTCCCAAAAAATTATTGTACCTAGCCCATGTTGCGATCAATAGATGAGTTGACTCCCTCACCCAACCTCTTACATGCATTAAATGATTGAGTGTCTAATAAGTCAAAGAAGTTTTAGATGGTGACGACACATTAAAATGATATGGGTTTTCTTTTGGAGCCCCTTTTAACCCCCTCTTTTATAGAATCGTGGCCCCCAATGTTATCGTCCCTCTCGTATTGCAGCCAATAATGCATTTTTATTAAAAATATCATTGTACAATTTACATAGCTTAGCCCTCAGCCATGTTGATCAATACAAGCTCTCCACCCTGAAACATACAAGCTCACCAACCTAAATCACATTTGCACAATTACATTACAATTTATGGGGATTAAAACTAGGGATGTTACATAACCATCCCCCTTGTTTTTGCATTGTCCTTAGTGCACATCACTATATAGGTGTACATACGTATTACAATGTTAGGTTATCTGGCCCTTAATCATCGTATAGGCTCTCCAACCTAATATAACACAGGCACTCTAGCCCAAAATATATATACATAGGCACCTCGACTAAGACATATATACATGCATAGGCACTATGTTAGGGTCCTAACCCGCACATAGGTAGATCAATATATTCAGATGTAATAAAGGTCAATATTAAT